>JAZBGZ010000706.1:11339-26163 GCA_037414795.1 Stenodera caucasica | reverse complement strand
TTGCAATGCTCTAACCAATATTGGAATAGTGTTTGTAATAAATTATCATTATCACGACCAGCACCAATCCATTGATACATATCTATATTTAATTTATATTCAACATATGGTACAAAATTTTCTAATTGTTGTTTATTACTATTATTATTATTATTATTATTATTATTATTATTATTATTATTATTATTCAAATTATTAATATTACCACATAAGAAATTGATTGCGTTTTTTAATAATTTCAACCAATTTTGTTTCAAATTATACCAATCGTTTAATGGACTAATTGGATTATCTTGCCATTTTCTTATTAATATTTCTAAATTTTTCAAATTAATCCGATGTTCAGGTGTTTTATAAATTATATCACGTATTAAACTGAAGAAATTTGCATGTGTCTCTTGTATCAATTCGATCTTATTTGAATTAATCTCTTTCAAATCGGATATTGTTGTTGTTGGCGTTAATTCTATTGTTGTTGTTGTTGTTACTGCTGTTGGTGTAGTTGTTGGAGAAATTGTTAAAGGTGGAGGTGGAAGTACCACAATTTCATTTAATTCTTTTCGACAATCATTCTTGATTCGTTTAGTTTTTGTTAATTTCATTTTCGATTTACTATGATTTAATATTGATGAGTCCGAATCTGTATCTGAATTAGATGTATTATTATCAATTCGTTCTTTACGCATTTTCTTTCTATGACTATGATTATTATTACTATTATTATTATTATTATTAATAAATTTATTGTCAATGTGATGATTTTTATTATTATTGTTGTTATTAATGAATATATTTTTCAAATAAGGCAATTGTGTCCGATTTACAATATCTGTAATTGTTATATTTTTTGTATTTAATTCAGGATCATCATTATTTTTATCTAAACGTCGTCGTTTATGTTGATTTATTAAAACCTTATAAGTTTCATCTGTTATATAAAATGGGTTCCTTTGTGGACTTATATATTTTTCTAAATCTAAATTAACTTTTGCCGACATTGTTGATAAATAAATCTCATTATTGTTGGAATTATTATTATTATTGTTATTATTATTTTTGATACTATTCAAATGTCGCCTTTGTTTCCTAGATAAAAGAACAGGTGGTCCTTCTGGATAATTTTCATCTGGTGAATAATAATCATCATTATTATTATTATTACTACTATTACTAATTTTATTATTTATATTTGATAAAACCTGATAATAACGCCTCTTCGTTCTATGTATAATTAAATCATTATTATAATCGTTAAAATGAGAACGTTCACATTTTGGTTCAATACCAGGTGGTAGATTATTAATTTGTTCAATTAATTTTTTATGTGATTCAATAACATCATATTTTAATTTTTCTCGATATTTTTTATAACGTAATTTTGATTCTTTCGTTTCACATTTCAATATTAAACGTCTCATATTAGCAATATCTGGACGATAATAGCCCGATTTTAAATTATTATAAAATTGTTCTAATGGATTATTAAAATAGAAATTTTCATAATTGAATAATTTCTCTATTGTTATTGATTTTTCTTTATCATCATCATTATTATCTTGTGGAAATTTCGGTAGATATTGTTGTAAATATTTACGATTATCATCTGTTAATATATTATTATATGTATCTGATGATAATATTGATTGAAATATTTCTTTTTTTTCACACATTCCTTGTGGTAATTGCAGTTTAATACCATCAATTTCTGCAATTTCCATAACACTATCATCTTCAGATGATGATGATGTTTCTGTTGTATAATCACCAGATGTATCATCACTACTACTGTCAGTATCAAGGTCCATAACTAAAATTATAGAATAATTAAAGAAATTATAATCTATTCCATTAAACTTTGAAAAATCGACCTCGTTCAATTTAGGGGTTAACTTATAATGACCACCACTAAATACAATCAAATACAAGTATTAAGCGAATTTTCAAACGTTAACAAATGGATTATTTTTAATATTATAAGTGAATTCAAAGTTTTCTGTCCAATTTTCTATTTAACAAAAAGAGAAAATCGTGACAATCAAGTTATAGTCGACTGTCAATTTCCAATAACCAACTGAATATTATTCATTCGTTATTAAAACTTTGAGCAATAATTAGTATTGGAGTGAATTACACCTAAAATCATAAAAATTTCATTAAAATATAACTTATTAGAGGTATTTGACCTTTATTTTTATTGTCGATTATTTTTGAGGTTAAGTTGAAATCAACTTTCTCTATTATTATCCACAACTGATTATTGACATTAAAATAATATTATAAAACTTCATTATTATTGTAACAATAAAAATATCTAGAATTAATTATTTGAGTTAGTTTTTTTTTTTTTTATATATTTTATTTAATAATAGAAATGAGAAATTATTCGTATCAAGTTATCATGTACTGTCAAAATTTTCTAATAAACAATTGAATGTTTTGAAATTGTGATAAAAATGTGGCGGGGATGGATGCCATTAATTTATAACCAAACACATTACCTTTTTTTTCCCTTAATTAAAAATCATCTAAGTTTTATCGAGAAATATTGAAATGACACCGTTTAGTTTGTGATGAAATTGAGGCACGCCTGCATTGCAGATATACCATTGAAACAACGCAACAGTGGTGAGCCGCGAAACCATTTTCTCCATAGCCATCAATACTAAACACACATCGTTCAGTAATGAACATTTCATAATCATTTAAATTTATTTGTAATTTCCACTTACATTAATTTAAAAAATAATTAATTTCAAATTTTTTTGTGAAAAAATCAATCAAAATCAATTTGAATTTTCTTTAGTTATTCGGAAAATCAAACTACCGAATTTCTACTTTTGAACAATTCTTAGAGAATTTTTCTAATTTTGTTGGTGTAATTGATAAGCGAAGTGCGCATGTTTCTTTTGTTTTGATGACGTCTTTCACTTAAATCAAAATGGCGCTTAACTTACAAGTTAGAGTCCATCCTGTTGTTTTATTTCAAATTGTTGATGCTTATGAACGCCGAAATGCCGATTCACATCGTGTCATCGGCACATTATTGGGTAATAGTCAATAATTCTTATCAAATTATTCAATAATTTTCATTAACATATGACTTAACCTCAAATTTTATAGGCAATGTGGATAAAGGTATTGTTGAAGTGATAAATTGTTTTTGTGTACCACATAAAGAAACTATAGATCAAGTTGAAGCTGAATTGAATTATGCAATGGATGTACATGATCTAAATCGGCGTGTCAATTCAAATGAACAAATTGTTGGCTGGTGGGCAACTGGACATGAAGTAACTAATCATAGTTCAGTTATACATGAATATTATGCACGTGAATGTAACAATCCTGTACATGTAACATTAGATACAAGTTTACAAGGTGGCCGTATGAGTTTGAAAGCTTATGTTTGTGTCCAATTGGGCGTGCCAAATGGTAAACAAGGTTGTATGTTTACATCAATACCAGTTGATGTAACTTGTTATGATCCAGAAGTATTTGCATTGCAATTGTGTCAAAAAACATTAGGTTCAACTGGTGGACGGGCAAGAAATGTACAGCCTATGCTCGATTTAGTTCAGGTAATAATAGTATATCTATTTGTATAATATTCTAGTTTAATTTGGGGATCATATAGGTATCAGAAGCTGGTGGTAAAATGGGCGCTCTATTGGATCAAGTATTGAATTATGTTGAAGATGTTTTAGCTAATAAAGTACCGCCAAATAATGCCGTTGGTCGTGCATTGCTCGATTTAATCAATTCTGTACCACATATGAGTAATGAACAATTTTCAGAAATGTTTAATAGTAATGTTAAAGATTTGTTGATGGTAATCACTTTATCGCAATTGATTAAAACACAGTTACAATTGAATGAGAAATTAACATTGTTGACATCGATTTAAATTTAATAAATCAAATGATTTCAAACAAATCTTTCAATAGATCATTTTTTTCCCTCTTCTTCTTCTTCCTCATCATCATCATCCTCTTCAACTGACGACTCTTCACTACTGTCTTCATCGTAATCATCGTCTTCATCACTAGATGAATCATAGCTTTCTAGATTACCATAGCTGTAACCATAACCTGTAGCCTCTTCGCCATAATCATCACTATCGTTGATGTCTAGAGTTTGACGTCCAAATTTATGGTTGCGCGCTTTAATAATTAAATGTTATCAATATCAAAGTAATAATAATAATAATAATAAGATAAAAAAATGCTTACTGGACATGCTTAGATCTTTAGTTTGTGATGTTTCATATCCACATTTCGGGCATGGTATAGTTTTCAATTTTTGATCATATTTTATACCTTTTCTACGTACATGATCATCACAATAGCATACTTTACAACGTAAACATGTATATTGACCTAATTTATTGCATGATTGACATTTATAGCTTTCCGATTCTAATGTTTGACATGATGCTTGATGTTCAAATTGGTCATCTTCACATAGAAAATTCTGACAAAATGAACATTTAAATAAACGTCCACCATGTGACCATACATAACGTTCACATTCTATACAGATAGCCTGTTGTAATGGACAACTACATGCATGTGTTTGTAAACATTTTCTACTATGACATATCCATGCTTCACAAAAATCACAAATTGCACCCTAAAATCCATTTATACAACAAATATTCAAAATTATTGTATTTAATCAAAAACTTACAACCATCCCTAAACCAGTTGTATAAACACCAGGATGTTTTATAACACAATCGCCAGTTTTTTGCATACATTTCATTTTACCACATTGTGCACAAATTGGTAATCGTTGAACACTTTGGCAAAAATAACAAAAAGCTCGACTTTTCTGTTTCCTTCAAAAACAAAATCATTCAATTAAAATGAACAAAAAAATAATTATAAATAAAAATAAATTCACCGATGACATTTTTCACATTCCATTGGTAAATTACACGGATGATCCGCTAAAGGAACATGCTCTTTAGCTGTACGTATCACTTTTTGACGTAATTTCTGCTTTTCTGCTTTTTTACGTTGTCCAGTTTTCTTTTTGGGCATTTTTTCTTTCAATTGCAATTTCTATTGAAAACTCATGAAGAATCTACGAACTTCAGAAAGATTTCGATCATAACCTCAATTAATTACGTCACAACAGCATCACCACAACAATGTGGCAAAAATATTGAACATAAATTTTTTTTCCGTTGCATTCTTGATTTCAAGTGGCGCCTTTTGGTGACTTCTTTTAAAATTAAATTATCAACAGATCGACTATCAATAAAGAGTGGTTTTTGAATTAAAATTAAATTACAATTGTGCAAGACTTATTAAAAATAATGACTCGAACCTGTGCAGTGAAATTAAGGACGTTTGCACTTTTTCAATTGTTTCCCAAAAATTTTCCCCTCAAATTTGAGCATCATAATTTAAAAAAATGGCAGTATATTTGTTAAAAATTGGTATTTTTCTATTCCTCCCATTTTATTGTATAATAAATAAAAAATATTAATTTTTATTTGCATAGTATTTTGGTCATTGCTAACGAAAGTTAACTTAATTATTGGAAAATCTCTCCATGTTGTAATGAGAATAATAATAGTTGATTTAATCTTGTTGCAGATATAGGAAATGGATATAAGCATTAGGAGACCGTGATCTTCTTGGGTTATCTCTGGAATATCTATCCAAAGATCGATTTGTATGCAGCTGTCATTTTAATGATGATGATTATACAGCATAAGAAAGAACAAAAAACAAATAACTGGAGCTGTTCCTATATAATTTGCTACAACATTGTCCTTTTGACTGACAATGAGATTCTGGAATTTCCACCCAATAATGTTGAAAAAAAATCCAAAATAGTTCAGTTTCATTAATTTGATTTATTATCAGACATATAGACAGTAATAACATTGATATTTGTGACTAGTTATGGCATAAATTTGTAAAAAAATAATTTTCCGGAATGTTGTAATCAGTCATAGAAAATGGTAGAAATAAAAATTTAGAGCCTTCTTGACAAATTCTTAATTATGATTGGCTAATTTCAGGAAATACCGCCTCCATAGCAGATTCAAAGATTTCCTGGAAAATTATCAATAGTTGATTTAATTGTTTAGAACAAAATTCAAAAAAAAAACTTACATATAATAATTGTTTGTTCATATTTTTCTCTTGTAAAGCATCGAAAACTTTCTTAGCACCATTTTTGGCTGTTGTTGTACCAACTAAAGTTGTCAACAATTCCGGTACATTATTAATAAATAAATCTTGTGCTTGTTTAATTGTGTCTAAACGTTCTCGTTTTGTACGTTGTGGTGGTATTGGTGCTAAAGTACCACCAGGCCAATAATTTTTCAAAATTAATGTTATATAATAATGTAGCATTTGTTCGGAGAACCACCAATTTATTGTTTCATAAATTTGTCGATTTATATTACGTCCATATGTTACTTGTACAAAACCAATTAACGTTTTACGTAAATATTTAAATACGCCACGCATATCGAACAATTCACTCAATAAACCATATAACGGCTCAGCTATTGTATCTTTATCTTGATAGCTATTATGATGATGGCCATTTAAACGTGGAAAATCAACACTATCTGTTGTTGTTGATGTCGTTGTTGTTGCTGTTGTTGCATCCAAACTTTGTGATAACTCATCATCTTCACTACTTTTTAATATTGTTGGTAGATTTTGTTCATTACTACAACTACCACCACTACCAAAACTATTACCACTTTTAAATAATGTTGAGAATGAGAAACGTGTCTTTTTTGGTATTGTTGGTGATGTTGTTGAATGTTTCAAATGTTCCGAACTAGGACTTAAAAACGAATAAATAGCTTCACATTGATTCAATTTCTCATCAATTAATATAAAATCTAAATATTTTTGTATTTGTTGTTTAGCTTTTTCTAATTGTGTACGTTGATTGATTTGTCCAAATAAAAATTTAAATGTATTATTTGTTGGTAATTCTAGAATTTTTATATCAATTGATAATTGTCGTAATTTACGATGTAATTCTTGGAATTGTTGTAAACTTCGACAAACAACCCAGCCAGTACTAATATCATCATCTGAATTATTACATGTATCATTTTCTAATATATGTACAACAATAACAAATTGTGGTGGTTCTTTTTCATCTATTATCTCAGCTGATTGTACAACAGCACGCCATTTACCTAAATTTTCACCCCATATTTCTGTACGTGATAAATGTGCCTCTAATTGACGACGTTCACCTTGTAACCATTCAACTTCTTTTTCTAATTTTGTTAGAACTTTAGATTCAGGCTTTAAAGACAACCGTAGAGCTTGTAATGCCTACAATTCAAAATTCACTTGGATTATTCGAGAAACTCAATCTAAATATGAATATTACCTGTGTTTTATTGTTTAAACGTTCTTCTAATTGATCTAATTTCTGTTTGGCATAATTCGAATGATCTTCAACATTCAATGATGTATTGTTATTATCAATACTATGTTGTGAATCATTTGATAATTGTCGTTCATCAAATGATCGTCCATCAATTTCTGTTATAATTAATTCATCATCTTTCTCCATTGCTGTTATCATTTCTTTATAATAATCACTAATTAAAAATGGTTGATAATATTTATCTTCTAATATTTTAATAACTTGATGCTGTATTTCATAAAATACTTCTGGTCCTTTATCACCTAATAAGAATCCTTCCATACGTTTACGTGTATTTTTATCAATTTTAATTTCTGAAGTTTTATTACGTATAAATGTATAAAAAATTTCAGCACCTAATTGATGCCAATTTTTCCGTTGCGATGTACGTAATTCTTCACATGCTATCCAATAACGTACTAAATCTTGACTTGCTAATGTTTCCAAAAATTGTGATAAATATTTACGTCCAATGACATGATCTAAAATTGAAGAAATCGGCAATGTCTACAAAATTATTATTATTATTAATCAATTATATTATATAAAATATAATAAGTTGAACAAACTTTTTTATAATCATCATTGAATTGATAACCCAATTCCCATCCTAAACTTGTTAAACGTTTTTCACATTCTTTTTTAGCTATTGTTAATTGATTGATGTATTTACGTAATTTCTTTGCAGCATTTATATCCGATTTATGTATATTCGATGAAATTTTCTCATTATCTAAATCAACACCTTTTGAACGATGTAAATTTTGTAATGTTGTTGCTTGCATTAATTTCGTTACTAAATTATAACGTATTGATTCTAATGCTTCAATATCATCAGTTTTTATTATAATTTTCAATATATCTTCAAAACTTTTCGCATATTCAAATGCTTTCACATGTACATTAGCTGCTAATTTTTGTGTTTCAATATAATAAACCACATTACGATTGAAAAAATCCGGATCTGTTATATTATCGACAAACGGCTTAAATACTAAAAGAAATTTTAAATTTTTAGTAGGCGATAATTATTGATTGTTTGGTTGTTTGATTTGAAAAATTCACTCACTTTTACAAGTTAGAATTTCTCTTAAAAAATATTTAGATGGTGATAATGAATAACTGCGTGGCAATAGAAACATAATAAGAATTTCACTAACAGAACGAATAAATTTCAATTCTTTATCAGATGACATAACATGTGGTGATAATGAGAATATTGGTGGATGGTCTGTATCTAATACCAATAATTTTGATTCACGTATTTTTTCGAAATGTATCGTTATTTTCGATACAATATCGCATGATATTAATTTAACATAATCAATACGTTGACAACGTTCATGTAATAATTCTATAGCACCCCAAAGATCTTCACTATATAAACAAAACGAAAATATTAAAAATTCTTTATCAATTGAAATTAGAAGCGAACTTACCGAATATTATCACCTAAATTATCAGCGTTATATGCCAATTCTTTTAAATAAATCAAAATATAATCACGTACAATGAAATCTAATAATTGTTGTAATAAACTATCAACTGTACGTCCAAAGATTGTTGGTAAATTATTTTGATTGTGTTTATTTGTTGTTGATTGACGTGGATCATAATCACGCTTAAATTAAAAAACATAATTAATCTATTTCTAGAAATATAATAAGTGAGTTATACCATTAAATTTATACGAAAATTTTCAATTTCTTTCAATACATGTTCAGCACCAATTGTTGCAACATGTCTTGATGACAATTTAATATGAATCCATACAACAATTACAAAGCTTGATAAAATCACAGTTAATGTTAATAATAAAAATAAAATCAATGTTAAACATTGTGGATAAATAAAAATAAAACTAATTAGCAATGTTATAAAAGCTGCTATGTAAATTTCGTATGACATCACCAATTATTTGTTTGCTTTTTTTCATGTAATTTGTCACAGATTATAGTGAACTTGATAATAAAACACACCTACATATCGAAATCTTGATAAATCAACAACTATTGAGGAGATTTTTTAATTTTTTCCCAATCATTTATTGTCAAATTTGACAACCCAAATCAGTTGTTCGAACGAATGTTCGAATTTCAACTCGAACTGCTCGATTGTTGACTGTTGCCAACTTAAATTTACTTAGGATCAAGCTTTGAGATTTAGTCGCCTTTTCGTTAATTTTTGACGAATATATCGTGATTTGATGAAGAAAAAAGCTAAATCAAAAACAACAAATAAATCGTTTAAAGAAAATATAAATATCAGTGATTCTACTTCACTAAAAGAAATATGTGGCATGCAATCAAATTAAAATAAAAAATGTGTGCTTGCCCATATAAGCGCGTGGAGTGAAATGTCTGTAGTTTCAATTGATCATGCAGATAATTAAATTAATATTTATATGTTTATGCGGAAGACTTTCTCGCTAGCCACCAATTTTCTTTGTTTATTGCCGTTGCTAAGGAACACATGTCGTATAAAGTGAATTGTAATAATGAAAATGATGGCTAGCGACAAAGTATCACGTTCCTTAGCAACGACAGTTTCATCTTGAATTCCGTCAAGGTCACTCCGATTTACTAGTCTCGCTGTAAAAGTTTCACTTCAAAAAATAAGAGTTGAAGAGGTGAAATTGATAAAATTTTAATTTGCTTGAAATAAGTTACATTTTATTTCATTTTTCTAATAATAAATTTAAAATGTATAAGCTTTCAGTTTAATTTTGTGAGACTTTATGATTTTTACATGCTTCTTTGTGAGTTTGCTTAATTAATCCACAAACGACCTGACGGAAATCGGAAAGACTGGCATCTTGTAGTTTTTGATCGAATATCTGAAACAAGTGAAGTGATTTTACAAAAAAATTAATTTGTTGAAGGAATAATTTGTACGAAAATCACTAGATTTTTAAAAAAAATAGTATGGTAGTTACCCCATTATATACGATAGTTGGGACAGATTTTGGTGCAATTTTTTTAGTCTGTTCTTCAGCTTTCAATTGGAGATCTCTCCCCAAATCTGTGAAATAACATTTTACAACTTGATCATAGTTCACACCGCTGTTTTTTGTACACTAAAAAAGATTATGAAAAATATTGTTTTGTATCAAAAAATAATTTCAATAACTTACTTCTAAAACTCCATCAGTCTGATCTCTTATAAAATTGGACATAAAACAATCAACGAAAAGTACTTGACTAGTTTGATTTGTTAAATTTGCCAATGTACAAGATTGAAAACGATTACCAGCACATTCTTTTGGGCCATGTTGACATTCAAAACTAGTCTCATTCTTATTTTTTACGCTCTATTAATTATAGAAAATAAAATGTAATTTTCAATAAACTAAAGGCAAAATTTTTCAAATTTTTCACCTTACTTTTACCAAATGGTATCAATTGCAAATTAACGTAGGGTTCAATTTCTTGCCAAGTCGGCTTCAATTGTTGTGTTATAAATACCACACAATCAGGGCACAGGGATTCGTATAGAATGTCTACATTTAACTTTAAAAACAAATCTCATAACATGATAGATATTAATTGATACCTGAAAAATTACCTTTGATTCAGCTGCAATTATACCATGTGATAAAATACCAACAATTATAAATAAACAAATCATAATGCAAATTGTAGGGACAAATCGAAAATAACAATTAGAAGATAATATTTAAATATGATTTCTTTTATAAGAAAGTGCTACGAGTCATTAAATATTTTAAAACTAATTTTTAATGTTAATGTAAATTTTAATGTGAATTTTAACGATGGGAATAAAAATAAAGATTATTTGATGATAAGGAGACAAAAATATTGGGAATTGTTAATTTTTAAAAGCCAACTTTACGCCTATAGTAAAAGCGCCATCTGCTAACCCGAAAATCAGAATGCCAATTTTGAAGATTTATCAAAATTTTAGCCACATTGATTAGTGACCTCTATTAGCGTATTTAATAACTATTTGTAAATGAAAAGAGTTGTAATGTAATTTTGGATTTTTCATCAACAATTGTGGCAAGAACGTAGAGATTATTCCTAACAGAGATTTTTTGGCATATCTTTATATTTATATTTAAGAATTCCAAAAAAGTTACGCATGTAAAAAATGTAGTTCGGCTATTATCTCATAGATGGCAAGTAAACATTTAAAAGCGCAGGAATCTTCGGTACGAAAAATTCTGGTCACACACACTGTTTGTGAATCAAAAAGTGTAATTAATTGAATTAAGTGAATAAATTTAAAGGTCGTAATAATCGATAAATTTTATTTACATCAGCTCAATTTGTCTGCAATTTGTAAATATATGTACAGATATGCAAATATATTATTGATTAAGCTGACCTCTATGTAGAAACAGATGAACTACCGGAAATTGGAGGGAAACTTAGAGCTTAACCTAGTTTTCGGTGTGTTGTTATTTTCAATTGTAAAAAAAAATGGAAAAGTCTTTAGAAATACCAGAAAATTTTGAATTTCCATTCACTCCATATCAAATACAATTAGAATTTATGAAAAGTCTATATGGATGTATTGAAAATCGACAATTGGGAATTTTTGAAAGTCCCACAGGAACTGTAAGTTTTTTTTACTGTTATTCAAATGAATCATAATAAATAAACAAATTTTTGAGGGTAAATCGATGAGTATCATTTGTGGAGCTATACGTTGGTTGAAAGATCATAATAAAAATAAAAAGAATAGTTTAGAAGAGAAAATTAGAAATTTAGAAATTGAGAAAGAACAATTAGGAAAAGCATCAAATGATTGGTTAATACAACAATCTAAAGAGATTGAGTTGAATTATTTGATAAATAATTTGAAAATAGAGCACAGAAAAATTATCGAGTATGATGAGAAAATTGAAAAGTTAAAAAATGAAACTAAACCAAAGAAAATTGTTAAAAATTTCGATGATAACAAAGATATAAAAATGAATGATTCTAACGATAATGATGATGATGATGATGTTTTATTGCAAGAGATCGAAGACGAAAATATATCAGATGAGGATAGTGACGATAATCATGAGGAACTGTATGAAAATACGAAAATTTTAATTTGCAGCCGAACACATTCCCAATTATCGCAATTTATTGGTGAAATAATTAAATCACCATTCAATAAAGATGTACGTGTAGCTATTTTAGCATCACGTCAAACTTTCTGCATCAATTCATCAGTGAAACAATTGAAAAATAATAATTTAATTAACGAGAAATGTTTAGATTTACAAAATACGAAACTCAAAAAAACGGATAACGATGGCAAAGTATTGAAGAAACGTAAAATTGATTGTAAATGTCCATATTTCAAACAGAATAATATCGAGAAATCACGTAATTTTCTATTGAGCGATATACACGATATTGAAGATTTGGTGGAAAGATCGAAAAACTTGAATAGTTGTCCATATTATGCGAGTCGTCTAGCATGTAAAGATGCCGAAATAATTCTAGTACCTTATCAAACAATTTTACATAAAGCAACAAGAGAAGCTAATGGTATCAAATTGAAAAACAATATTTTAATAATCGATGAAGCACATAATTTATTAGAAACAATGGCGCAAATTCACAGTTGTGAATTGAATTTGAAACAAGTTGAAGAATCTTTAAAGCAATTGAAATTTTATAAAAATCGTTTCAATACGAAATTATCAGCCTCCAATCTATTACACATTAATCAATTAATATTCATTTTAACGAAATTAGAAAAATTTATCAAAAATTTCGATAAAAATAACAAAGAGCAAGTTTTTCATGTTGAAAAATTCGTGATTTCATCAGAAATCGATAATTATAATATGTTTAAATTGACAAAATTCTGCAAAAATAGCCGACTTGCGCAAAAAGTAATTCCACATAATTATTTTCATAAATAAAATCGAGTATGCCATGAGTTTCCAATGACATATGTCTTTGATCTATTAGTAAAATACGGCATGCTAGATTTTATAATTTTTCCAATATTTAGATGAATTTATTGAGAAATATAATCATTTTAGGTTCGAAATTATTCAGTTAAATATCCACAAGACTTGGTGAATACTGGTGGTTCTTTGAAGAAGACCGTCGGTATTAAAGAATTTCTGAAAACTATTGCAAAACCAAACGATGAAAATATTGAAACAATTGATAAAACAGCAACATCGATTAGAACACCGCTATTACCAGTAATAACATTTTTAGAATCGCTGACATATTCTTATAAAGATGCAAGAATTTTCGTGAAAAATCAAACATTGAAATTTTTCCTATTAAATCCATCGGACAATTTCAAAGAAATAATCAGAGAAACACGCAGTATAATTGTTGCCGGTGGTACAATGAAGCCAACATTTGAATTTCGACAACGTCTATTTATTAATTGTTTTGTTGAACCGGAACGTATCATTGAATTTTCTTGTGATCATATTATATCGCCCGATAATATTTTACCAATTATTTTGACAAAAGGACCAAAGAACGAGACGTTGTGCTTCAATTATGAAACACGTTCAATTATGATTGATAATATAAAAACGATCATTTTGGAATGTTGTCAACGTATTTCAGGTGGTATTGTTGTATTTTTCCCGTCTTATCAATATGAAAAGTTGGTTTATGAAGAAATCAAAAAGTTGAAAATCAAACAGCGGATTTTCCGTGAACCGAAAGATTCAAGTCAAGTTGAAATTGTCTTAAAACAATATTCTGATGTTATAGCAAAAACTAAACGAGCCCTACTACTCAGTGTTGTTGGTATTTGAACAATCAACAATAAAATGTGGTTAAATTGTAAAAATTGTCGATTTTCAGGTGGGAAATTGAGCGAAGGTCTCAATTTTAATGACGATTTAGGCCGGTGTATCATCGTCGTCGGTCTACCGTATGCGAACGTCACAGCATTGGATTTGAGGGAGAAAATGGCTTATTTGGATAGGACTGAGGTAGTTTTCATTTATTAAAAAAATAATTATTATTATAATTATTGTATTATCAAGGGAGCCAATGCCGGACGAAATTTCTATGTGAATTTATGTATGAAATCTGTGAACCAATCAATTGGACGAGCCGTTCGACATAAAAACGATTATGCAACAATTTTATTGATTGATGAACGTTATAATAACGCAAAAATAAAAAATTTATTACCGAATTGGATACAACAGTCGCTGAAAACTTGTAATTATAACGAAATGTTCGAGAATATTGAAGAATTTTCCCAAAACAAAAATAAATCTTGATTTGTAAGTTTCCAATAATTACTCATTTTCCTCTTCTCTATATACCCTACGATACCTAATATGCGTATTTTCAATTTAATTCAATACTTGAATAAAATTGGTGGAAAGTATATAAAATCTGACGAAAAATCGGTTGTTGTCGTAGGTGACTGTCATCAGCGGCCTCCGTGGCGC
>JAZBGZ010000705.1:11206-32315 GCA_037414795.1 Stenodera caucasica | reverse complement strand
GTGTGTGCGCGTGTGTCTCTGTTTTAATTCATTTCCTGGAATGGGAAACAATTGTATCCAAATCTAGCCATAATTCGTTCCAATTAACCTTCCACAAAATATCAACAATTCTTCCCTCTCTCTCTCTTTATTCAATTGTTTTAAATACATAATATAATTGAAATATTTCTAATCTATTAAAAATTGAAGCACGTAGATTTCTTAACGGTTCGTTATGACATGATAGAATTTTCAAAATTCTCACTAATTCGTCCATCTATTTTATATTATCAAGGAATAATCGTCCTCGAATTGTTTAAGAATCAGAGTAGGCCATGTGATTTATTACTAGGACAATCTAAATAGCTGGAAAATTTGAATGAATTGATTTTTAATTCAGTTGACTTGTGATCGTTATAGTGATTATAACATAACATGTCGTCAATTTTTTTTAAAATAATTTATTTATTAATTGGTGTTATTAATTCAATTTATTGTATCGAAGACAGTTATCTTGAAGCTTATCAACAATCACACAATGGTTTAAATAATCTAGCAATTGATAAGAATGATCGTGATTATCACGATCCATATCCATATCCGGCACCACAAATTCAACAACCGACCTATAAATATGGACCACCGAAACCGGTATACGGACCGCCAATATCAGCGTTTGTTAAATTACAATAATTGATAATTCCGTTTGTTAATCAATTAAGTAATTAATTGTAGTTATCCAGCCCCTTTAGTGCCTATCTATGAACCGCCACCTTACGAAAAACCTCACGGTATGTTGGGAATTTTGGATAAATTCAAATGGAAACTCGATCTATTCACATTGGGGAAGATCCTATTGAAATTGGTAATTTTTAAGAAAATTATCAGTTTTATCGCTTTTGCATGTCTATTATTATTTTTACCGACTTTAAAACATAAAAATCTCCATAATAATAATAATAATCATCATCATCATAATGATGATGGTAGTAATAATGATGATTATGATGATGACGATGGGGGTGATAAGAGACGGCAATTTTCAGCAAAACAATTCGGAGGTTAGTTTTTCTGTTTTTTTTAAACACTATAATTACCATTAATTAAATGAATTTTAGAGTCAGTTTTGGATAATTTGACGACTACGATTGTCGAAGCTATCGAAAAGTTCAAGCAAGCTCAAGAAACAGATGTGAAATGTGAGGGAATATTTTGTAAAATGAAAAATGCCGTTGTAGAAATGGCAGGTGGCACTGTCGATGAATCCTGAAATTGTTTTCTTCTAAGTTAATTTATTTTAATTCAATAAATAAATATTTTTTCCGAATTGCCAAGTTTGATAGTTGAAGTTTTCATTATTAATTATTAATAGGGTTTGTTTAATAAGTTGCAAAATAATATGAATGATTATAGAGTTGAAATAGTCAGGTGTTTTTGTTACTATCACTATCAGAATTTTATGGAATAAAGTTACCAACAACCCCTCTATTGGTTGTTGTTTGTCGTTGAAAGTTTGGAAGTTTCAATTGAAATCAAAATGGCCATTTAGTTGTTATCAACAACAACAAATTTCGATTGGACTTTCAATTTGATGAATTGGACGACTTAGATTGAGATCGATATTTCTATAAAAAAAATCTTGAGTTCGTTTTATTTTATAGAAATAAAAAATTTTAAGATTTCCATTGCCAAATCACAATTTTATTTGGCACAGTGAATTTAAAATTCCGGCGAAATTTCCGCTGAACCAATCAGAGAAACCAAATCAAAGATTATTTTGAAAAAATTAAAGAACAATGAAAAAATTACGACACTATAGCAAGATTATTCTTGTATGATATTAGATTATAATAGAGAATAATATGAGCTATCATAAAATTTGGATTTACGATTTTGCACTTCAAGCTCAGGAAAAATAAAACAATAGATTGTGCTGTATATGGATGAAAAATTATATCATAAAAATTAAGTTTTTCCTCCTTCTCAAAATGGAACGTATAAATTTTAATAATGAATAACATATAGGGAAGAAAACACCAAGACATCAAGAAAAACCGAGCCAAGGAAATATTCTATATAAACGACAAAAGCGCAACAATTTACAATATGCCAACATAATAATAACTCTTTTATTTTTTTCTTCTTAGAGGGAAAAAGCGACAAAAAACTACGTATTTGTTCACCAGAAAAAAATTACATGAAATAGGACATTTTGAAGAATGAAGCACAGATTTGCTTGACGTTTCTATAAAATTAACATAAACTTTGATAAATCCCATCAAATTTTTGTGAAATAAAGATTCTTCAATGATGATGATTTTGTTACTTTAGACACAAAAATGAAAATCATCAAATTACTCGCTATACATACATATGACTATCCAAAACAACTGTAATTTCCCACGTTTTATTACACAAGTCACGGATTCAATATTATTTACTTAATCATAAATATAATGTTGGTATAAAGTAAGTTCGAACTAATCATCAATTGGACATTGGCCCTATTTATAATACGTATACATTGATAAATGCTGTTTGTATAAATATTACATACAATAACTATAAATCGTATCAGACCAGACTAATAGTCAAAATCGAACAGGTAAAGGAACTTGGAATTGATATAAATTTAGATATACATTGTATATGTATATTTATGTTGTACAATACAATATAGAGTGTCATCACGTCATCACCGATACAAATAAAAATAAAAAAGCCTACAATAGCGTCACTACAATATCATAATAGTGTAGAGAAGAACTTAAAAATAGCGATGACCAATTGACAAATGTCAATACCAGATTTCCCTAAATCTAGTGACTTTTCTATAAAAAAAATACTTGATGGTTTGGAGAGAGATATTTGGCGACTTGAGTACCGTAATGTTCAAATGTTACATTAAAACTATCTAGTATTTTTCATGAAACTGTTGTTAATGTTATAGGATAGGCTATAGTTTGTTATGAAAGAGCGGGAAATTCATAATATGTATGCTTCTCTGAAAGCTACTAGATGACATGCGTGAAATTTATTTGATGAAATCTCATTTATTTTTGTGATGAAGCCTTATTAAATTTTGCATTTTTGATTGAATATCTTCCCAAATATGTATGTAAGTATACATTACAGATTAATATATAAACTTTTGACGATATTGCATCATAATAAAATTAAATATTCTACACTCGCTTTTACTACATCTTGAATAATTCAAGTGTCGACTTGAATGGATGAGGATGATAAATCCAGATCAAGGCTTTTCTCTCTGTCACAACTACCAATGTTATCCAAAACTAAACTATCCACCTTTTATTATTATCATCATCAATATATTATATCTCTATTTCTGTCTTTGTCTTTGTAGTTTTTCTTATACATTAGTATGTTCTATCAAAATACTCTGCGAACAAATCAGAAATTTTCAGATTTAACTTGACTTTATGGAGATACATTGTTAGATAAATGATAATTTCGTTGTATAGAATACTTCCAGTATAAGTACAACATACATATAGAAAATAGAACTACGTACAACCTACATATAATAGAGGATATAGAGGAAATGCATAAATGGAAGTATATGTAGAGTCTATACTATTATAGACCAGTGTTTCTCAAACTTTTTGGTCCGTGATCCCGTTTTGCACCTAAAAATCTCAAAGGACCCCCGAAAAATGGGTATGGGTGAAAAAGCATCCCGAAATGAGGAATTTAATTTGAATTTTTCTTTTGTTTAATTGCACTGAAACATTCATAATTTTGATTAATGGCAGATTTGATCTGTCATCAATTTTTCTGCGACCCCTCAATTATATTTTGTAACCCCCCTGGGGTCTTAGAATTCAAAAATTCTATGAGTCTCACATTTCAAAGTTTTATTATTTATGAAATACAACAAAAAAAAGTTTTCTCTTTTTAATTTTTTTTTAATAAATCCTAAATTTTGAAGACAACTCAAAATTGTTGATGAGAGATTGAGTTTCTCGATCTGTTGAACAAAAATGGAATACATGTTTCGAAGATGTATTCTGATTATTCTGTAAGTCAAATTTGGATGACTACAATGTATAAGTACCTTACCTTATAATAAATATTATATTATATGTATTTATGTCACATACATGTGTATAGTTTTTTAATGAAACAATTCATTTGAAATCATCGAACTTTCTTTATTTTAAATTATTAATTTCAAAGATCAATCACACTCAATGAAAATAATCAAATTTCTATCAATGTCAATCATTTTGAAATTCAGATTATTGTCATGTTACAATTCCTAGTTTGATAAACTATCTGTATTATTCGATTCAACACCTACTATAAAAATAAATACACACATGCATAATATGAATTTATTGACCTCTTTCATTCTGTTGGGTTGTTTTATTATTCATTCAAATTGTCATCAATCAAAAAACAAAAGAAATATACCAGAAAAAGTAGAAAAACAAGCCTTCAGTCCAGTCGTGAAGTTTCAATGAAAAATGAGATTTTTTTGTACGAAACTACTCGTAATTAAAAACTGAATCGAAAACAACTGTTAACTAGAAAACAATAAAAGCCACACACGACATATCGAAATCAAAATTTCAATGAATCAATCAAAATCCAGTTGGTGATTTTTCTACGAATTTACAAGTTTTGATTGGAACAATCAACGATAGAGGAAAAAAAAATTGTGTTGTGGTTATTTGTTTTTCGTATAGTGGTTGATTTTTAATCTGTTTACGTGCCAATTACAAGAAAATAGAGCGGAATTTTTATTTTATTCTCTAGCAAATCAATTCTAGAACAAATTCTTAGTATAATATTTTAGCCCCTTTCTTTTTAGTAAAAAGTGAAAATAAAAAAACGACATTCATCCATATTTTACGATAACATCAAAAACAGCTAACCGAAAAACCAGAAAAGATAAATTTTTGCCTTTAAGGATAAATCCTCTAGATTTGTTCGAACCGATGTGGTTATAGTAGCTGGAGTAAAAGCCTTGAATTTTCGATCCAAAAGGTAAAGGATAACTGGAATTGGTAATGAGTTTATTACTGCAGGTTTAAGCATTGTTCACACCTGTACCTTTGATTATACAGAATGTTCGTTGTAAAACAACTGAATCAAATACCTTCCCTATTGACATTAGGATCAGAACGAAATCTTAAGACATTTAACAAGAACACTTAAGCGATATAATTAATGGTCAAAATAAACAGTTGATATCAATTTTTAGTCCAGCGATAGAACATATTTTGGGACTCAAATATAACTAAGTTGCTCCTATTTGATGTCTGAGAATTTTACTTGGATCGTCTCAAAAACAGCCAAGATATTTGGATCAATTATCCTACAGCAGACATCCTGTAGATTTAGATATCTATAAATGTATACAGATGTGTATGTATGCGTGTAAGGTAAAGCACACAAAACGGCTGACTAATTATCAACCTAACATTTGACGGTGTTAATTGCGTTATAGATCATTTGTGTGGAGTTTCCACATACATATATCCTACACCAAACCTTCATTATTATTATTATTATTATTATTATTATTATTATTATTATTATTGTTATTATTATTACCTTTACAACCCTTCAACTTCTCTTGGCCATTCCTATATACGTATAGGTACATAATAAATATAGACACAAATACAGGAACAATTTTAGGTCCCTTAGAGAGTATACTGGACAGGATTCTCGTCAATGTAACACGACTGAATAGATTCGGGCACAAATACAACTAGAAATTAAAAAAAAAAAAAAAAGAAAAGTTTCTACTTACACACATGCTTTATTGGTTCAGTTGCCATTTGTTTTAGCAATTCTTCAATTAATTCACTATTTTCTGGATATAATTCATGTTGAGAGATTTTCAAATGAAACTTCTCTAGAACGGTCATGTTGTTTCTGTAATCAAATAATTATTAGATCAAGTAAATGAATGAGAATAGACATTTGAATTAGTAGTATTTATTATTAATGCTCTAAATTGATGAATATTAAAACATGTTGAATTGTTGGAAATGTCAGAAAGATACTTGTCCCAAATTACTAGTTCATAAATGTTAAGTAACATACATATACGATTACTAAGATATGTTTTATCTCTTATTATATGTAGAATAGTTGTAAATATAAGGGATGGCATCGATGTCATAACTCAAATTTGAAGCAATATTTACAGTTATTAGTGTTTGCTCTAATTATACAGAGTGGCATCGTTGTTGTTGATCATCATTAAGATTACATCATGGATTTGAATTGTGTAACAAAAGTTTGACGGCCACTGCCATTGATTCAAATATTAAATAATGAAAGAATTTAATTGAAGCAGTAATATCTAGAGTTAAGTAATTCTTTGTGATTGCCTCTTATTTTTGATGCTGATAAAATTTTATTTCTTTCAAATCCTCATTTTCAAACGCCCCAAAAATTTTGAGAACTATTGAAGAAATTGAAAACGATACGTATCAAAATCCAAGTATTCTTATGATTTTAACTCACTCGAAAATTTAATAGTGGAAATTTTAGAAAATCGATCAAGCTTTCGATAATTCAAATTCTATCTACATATGATAAAAACAAATGGACCACTACAAACTAGTCTCATTGCTTGTGCCTAAAAAAATCAAGCACATTAATAACATCCTGTATAATCATAATATGTAATCATAATATGTATAATACAATAGATAGTAATAGTTGAACTAAAAGGAAATAGTTATAGTAGGAGAACATGAATATGAGAGTGACAGTAAATTTCCAGATACGACACTTCTTGTAGATAGAAAGACTAATTACCTAATTCCCAACTATAATACATAGAGTCAAGTTCAATTTCTGGATGTTTCATCGTCGTAAATTAGATGATTAAAAATAATAATATCCATGAATTAATTTAAAAAAATACATAAAAACAATTGAAAATTGATTGGTGAAAAATGACAGAGATCAGTTGGAAATACAACCAATTTTTGTTATCAGTTCATATTACTAACATTCCATTCTTTTCCAATAATGATATTGCATAATAAAAAATATATAGATAGATCTCTACAAGAAAGAGATGGATAGATTCGAGCTGGAGAGTTATGCATACGAATTTCCTATAATATGGAAATATATTTCCAATATTACCTCGTAGTAGTGGTTATAGTTGTCTTATACCTTTAGAAATCTAGATAAAACAAGGACCGATTTAAGCATATTTCGTATAATAGAAATTGTATAGGAGGTAGATAATGGTAATATAGCCGGACAAAAAACCCTCTAAGCCCTTTGTTATCATTGAAATTGTCCAAAATCATTTATCATGACCGTTATTATGGAGATAATTATCTTATCAGATTGGTTACCAAAAGATGGTCGAGTTAATTGAAAATTCATGTCAAAGCATGTACGCTAATTTTTAATTAATAATTATATGTATGTATTTTTTTTTTCAAAAAATTAAAGAGAATTATTTTGAAAATCATAACAATTTATCATCATGATATTAACGTCATTTGTACCTTTATCAATTTTCGTCCAACACGAATGTAATGTAATTAAATTATCATTGTTGTAATGTCAACAAAGCCGAGAGACTATTATGTGTGTTGATAAATAATTTCAGAGGGTTTTGTCGATAGGTATATTAACGCCGCTATTCATCAATGTTACTGATGAAATGAACGTTCAATGATCACTGGATAGAGTTCACAGAGCGATTTTGAATTTGGGTATCTATCGTCTTTTTTGTCAGTTGCACTCAATGAATATTAAAGTGAATCCAATTTATTTGAGTAGCGAGTGGAAAAGTTCATTCGTGAATGAAGTTGATGAGAAAAAAAATGAAGTTGTAGAAAAATCGTTTTTTGAAACTAGATAGGGCCGAGGGCTCTATGATGTGGCAATAATAAGTCAATTTATCTATGATTGACATTTTTTTTGAGAATTTTATTATTTAATTCAATTTACAATTATATTCATTTTATTACTATAAAGTGGAATATACAATTCGATGACTATTGGTTTTTATATCTCTTACATTTACAAACAATCACCTCATGTGAGATAGGGTGATAGGACCTTGAATCTGGTATATGTTGGTCGATAGCTAAATTCACTATAATAAAATTTCTCATCAAACTTGTTTCTTAAAACAAAAACAAAAAGTCAACATTTTCAACAGCAAATACTCCTTTACTGTCGTGCAGCCTTATTACGAACGTATGTTGTTAATTTATTTTTAAGAACTTGTAGTTATGAATTAAAAAAAAAAGGAAAAGAAATCACTTTAAAATCGACTTATTTTTAAAGCAGTTATCCATGGTGTAAAAATGGTGGAGGCGCCGGGCGAACTCTATACTTTCTTATTATTTCTAATTTATTAAATTTGATTTTTATGGAGACAATTTTTTATTGTTCAACAAATAAATGAGTGAAAAGAAGTATGAAAGCTAGTTTTCAAGTTCGTTCAACCATTATAAATCACATAAATATATCCAATAAAGGACACTTAATATCCTTAAATTGTCCTTATAATTCACTCTCATAGCTTCATCTCTCATACAAGTGCTAACAGATTTAATTTCCGCCATCGAATGGCCGAAACATATGTCCGACTATCTATCTCTAACATAAATTCAACCAAAAAAAAGATATTTGATTCCGTCAAGACATTAAATATTTCATTTTAATGCGAAATAATAGCTGTTACGAGTCTATTTAAAAAAATATGGTGCAGCGATAACGAATGAAGCTTCAAATTACATTCGTAAAAATAACATTGTGATAACACTAGACTAAAAAAAGATGGAGAATCATTGGAACATTATAGAGAGAAAAGGTGAGAACGATAGAATTTCATAATGATTCTCTTCTTTAAGAACAACGACTGTCTGTCGTGCATAAATTTTACCCCAGCACAAAAAAAATAATAATAAAGAAAAAAGAATTGTAACATGAGGCATGAAGCGAGTCAAAAGGTGAAAAATAAAACGTGATGAAGTGGAAGAAGGGTCTTTAATTATCGCAATTTTTCTCGTATAATTTTCTGGTAAATATTTGCTAGAATTTAAATGGAATTTCCTCGGGAAATTCCATCGTCTACATTCATGTCGAACAGGGCCGGCTCATACAATTCAAACAAATGATGTGAGCGTTACTGAAATGAACGAAAAATAAAAGAAATAAAACTATAAAATTAACAAAAATAAATTTTTGATTACCATTCATGGAAGATTAAGAGGTGACAATTGAATATCACAATCGAATTTGATTGGAAAATGAAAATTAGTCTAAAAAACACAGAAATTTTGACTGAAATACGATAACTTTTTGAAGAACAGACCATTTTGCAAAACAGTAATTGATTGGAAACTGAGAAATAGAATATGGGAAAATCTTAGTGAATTTGATTATCGTAAATATTATTTTATTGAAAACGAAGTATTTGAAAAATTGAAAAAATGCTGCTGAAATTCTGAAACCTTCAACGATATCACAATTCATAGAACAAAATTTCCATTTAAAGACCTTGGAGAAAATTGTATCACCTAACAGTAATTATTATCAAGCTAAAAATTCATTAATTTACTGATACATCCTGCCCATGAGCCGACACTAAAATCAACTGACAAAACTAAATCTTGTTTTAATTTAATGAAACTTTAATTCATTCCTTTCATTCCTCCTTCTAATTCACCCTATTTTGATAGACGTTATACATAATTATTTTGCATTAAAACCGACCACCCCTACTGGTTGGTATCTGACACCTAAAACGTTGACGATGGCAGCAGCAACAATCGTTTTAATGTTATTGTCGACGAAATTAGAAGCGACGGAGTTAATCAACTGAGGCCAAAGTCGGATTAAGAGCATAATCAAATATCAATTAACACGGCCGATCTATGAAAGAAAAGGATAGAACGAATGTAAAGACAGATGGGATTGATGGTTTATGATGATGATGATTATGGTGGTGGTGGTGGTTGTGCTGCTGTTGATAGTAATGGTAGTAGTAGTTTGGAATTAACCATCCCTTAAATTTATTATTATATTTGTACATCTCGACATTCAGAACAAGACAGAGATAGATATAGATTGGGAAAGGTGGTAGGAAATTTTCGTTTCTATTGTACCATTATGACAATGACGACGACGAGTTCTGACGCTATATTCAAATTTAATTTATTATTCCATTATTTTTAACGGAACACTTAATTTATTTAGCGCGCTAGCAAAGTTTATAATTCGAATTTTAATTGTTCGATTTTTACAAAACGATAAACGAAGACAAAAATTCTTACAATTATAAAAACTCCACTCAATTAATAAATTATTCAATTAATTATTCAATCAATCGAATTATTATAGAGTTGGTTAAATGTTCTTCTAGATATTTATCAGAAAATGAGAGTAATAATTTCGGTTTTTATCTATACTACGGTCAATTTGCATAGAGAACATTGCGACCAATTAAAATTGTAATTATACTAGATGGAAATATCGAAAGTAATTGACATAGCGGTTTCTTTCAAGTTTTTTATTTTTACACAAATCATTTCCTATAGATGTCTTCATCTCAACCTCTATCTAGACCTAATTCTTTTTGATATAGAAATTAAAGACTTCGATTTACAATTAATCCACTCATATTAACATGATACCGATAAAGCGTGTCACAATATTGAATCTCGCCCATGTAAATTCTAACGACAACATTATCGGTTATTTTCAATAAATTTATCCGACATTAATTCAAAAAAGATACAATAATGGTGAAATAGAAAAGGGTTAGATTGGGAGATTTTGTGATTTTGTAGCAAATAATTTACGAACGGAACGAAAGAATCTGGTTGGTCATCGTTTATCCTGGAACATTTGAGTAAAAGATGGTTTTGTACTAAGGAAAAAAGGTCTAACTCAGCATCGATAAAACCCTATATCGTTGAAACGACAGTATATAAAATCGAATAAGGGTGAGTGATAAAAGAAAAAAAGAACAACAAAACTAACCGATTATAATCGGTTTTATTTTGATTTTTTTTTGTTTTTTCTAGAGTTTTATAGTGTTGTTTTCTAACTAATAAAATAGTAAGTTTGAATCCTATGTGACCATCTGTCACCCTTACCTGTTTTAACAGTTTGGATGTGTTTTGTGTGTTTGTGTGAGCGTGTGTATGTGGATATAAAGGGGGTGGTAGTCTTACAACAGAAAGCTATTAGAATTAGTCCCTCAACATTACTAGTGGTTTTAACATTAATATTCTACTGACATTTTACTTATAGAAAATAGAACAAACGTATATCAAATTAAATTAATTTCATTTATTTTTGTAGTAAAAAAGAACGACTAATAAATTATGACTTTTTGTAAATTTTCGAGAGACAAAAGTTATGTACTTTTTTGTGTTGGACGAAAAACTAATTTGGATTTAATAACGGCATAAAATTAAGTTTTAATTTATAATAAATTTATATAACATACGGGTCATATATCAAAAAATGTTGTTGTAAATTAATTACAGCCTGTGAAGCTTGATAAAATTTCCTATTTTCATTGTTGTAAAGTTTATTTAGTAAAATTAAATAGAATATTAATCAACTTCTTTGACGATTGAATAAAATTAATCATAGTTCAACAAAAGATATTGGTTATTATTATAATCAAATAAATTGACAGACTATACATACATATAGGTACATACAAACTATAATCAAATTGATTGTTTACGAAAATTCTTTCGACAATAAACTATTGTAATTACAATCTATATGTATAAAGTCGAAATCGACAATTTCGCTATTAATAATAGTTGAAATTTCACTATTTTCATGTATCTATTATATTGTAATATACATACAGTATTTATGCATATGTAGTATACATAATGTTCATTGTATGACAACCATCAAAAATAACCGAATAAAATTTTCAAACATCAAATAATCATACCTACCAAAGCTCGTACACATTTCAATATCAAGATGAGATTTGTCGTTAAGCCAAAAGTACCAAAGATTCATGAATTTACATTATGATTTTTCTATTCAATAACGAAATAATTGAAACAAAAAATGATATTAATTTAAAATATTTGATAATTTTTTTAATGTTTAAATGTAGCTTGAATATGTATAGATTGAACATGTTGTATGTATACATATATTTGGGAATTTATTTCGAATCACCCGGAAAACAGCCGAAATATTTTGACCGATTCTTACAATGAAAAACCCTATACAATATGTTGTATGTTGTACAACCAATACAGGTAGACTATGGTTGAATTTATTGTCTATAAGAGTTCGGGAAGTACAACCTTCGACAATATGGTATTGCAATGACAGCCTGTATAGTATAGTAGTATAGTATAGTTGAAAATCGACTTCACCACCGATAATATTAGAGTATCAAGCAAACATTCCCCCAGTTAGGGGTGATTGTTGAGGTTGTTATATTATGTTCATATAGTATTGAAATATACATACATACATACAACATATCCATAATATGTATGTATATGTATATGTATGTCGTGTATAACAGCCTTGTAAAGCACTCAGCGTTTTAAGCGTCGCTCTGGGCGTCGTCGACAACTACTCCCCATCGACAGATTTTCGGTATCCAAATGTGGTTCCGGTTTCTATAAAGGGATTGCACAGCACGGCCACCTGCCTTGATGTCGTCGACGTCGTCGTCAATGGAGACGTATACGAGTAGTTTTAAAAGCGACAGCGTCGAAATGACGACGACGCCCCATCATCAATGTTACTTATAAGAAACTCGAAAATTGTATTGTCAAGGCGGCTATGACGACGCCAAAAATATTACTATAGTCTCCCACAATCACTATTCTTTATAAATAAAAAAAAAATAAGAAAATCCGATAATAGTACCTATCTACGATATACCTAAAACGACTGGGCCCACAACAATAATACATATACATATGTATAATCAAAGCAAACATTCAAATAGCCAAAATGTTGATTTTAAAACTCTCATTTATTGAAAGCTGCACATCTCTTCTATTATTCAAGTCAAACTTAATGTTGAGGTGGCTTTAGCAATAGAATCACTTAACTCTTTATTAACAATAGGAACGAATTATTGGAGAAAATATTTTCTTTAAGCTCACAATTCAAAGTCATCTTTAACATAAAGCTGACAGCTGACACTGAATGTGATTTTTACAATCGATTCAACTGTTGAATTCAAATTGTGACTAACAACTTCAACTTAACTCAAAATCTATGAAATAAGAAGTTGTCCAGCAATTCGAATACACTTTGTATGTTGTAGTAAAATTTTCATGTTAAGTATAACTTACCTGATCATGATTTGTTTCAATTCACTAATTGTAGGATTATTCGAATAATTCAAATCGAATTCGGCACTTTTTTGTAATACAGGATGTATTCGATCGATATCGACACGATGTTTTTCACGTTCATTACTATCACCCATCATATAATCAATTAAATCATTAAATTCATCATGTTTTTGTTTTATTATAGTTGTTGTTGGTATCATTTGTGATGATTGAGTCTTATCATTTTCTATTAGAGAATTGGCTAATTGATTATCAGTTGATGGTGATATTTCTTTTGAAGCATTAATACCACTGTAATAAAACAATAAAATTAAAATTATAATTTGATCAATCATTGAATTATTAAACACACACATAATTGACAGATCCATTTAAATTGTAAATAATTCATCAGTTATTCATTAACGTTTAATTTAATTATTCTTAACGTGATGGAAATGTAATTATTGCAACTATACATATACATAGAATCATTTATTTTAGAGTAAAAGAGAATGGTCGGATGATACAGAATGTCTTTTGTACGACAATCTGGTTCAAATATTTGGATTATTTATGGGAGAATCTAAATGAAATTCTTAGACATCAAATTGAACCAATCAAGCTATATTTCAGTGCCCATCTTTTTTTCTAGCACTAAACCATAAATACTGAAAATTGATATCAACTTTTAATTTCGTTCACCATTTATAAGTAAACTCTTATTGGTCTGTGATGATAAGATAAGTATAAAAATTACATATGTTTATATCTTTTGTTTTGTAATTTTCGTCAATTTTTGTGCTAAAAAATCAGTAAAATATATTTAGATTTGCAGAAAGTCGGCATAGGCTTCACATTAAACATCTATTTATAACTAATATTCACCATCAACCAATACTTAATTTTTGCTATTATTACAAATATCGTTACGTTGGCACCTATTATCTATTATGTATTAATAAATATCACTTGGGTTGCTATAGTAACAGAAATATTTTGTTAATTTTTTTTGCACAGAATCGACAAAAATTGTGAACAAAGATTATGAAACCTACTTAATTTTTTTTGCTCAAACACGAATTTGTAAAAATTTCCATATAAATATTAGTCACAGCAACAAAAGATGTTTTAGAATTGAAATATCGTTTATTGTTAGATGTTCATGTTGAATGTTTCAAAATCTCATTCTAATCCTTACATTAACCAGTTGTCGTTCAGTGGACAGCTGGTATTGATGTATACATATACCTAGGTATGTAGGTAAATTGAGAACAATAATGAATGAATTCTTTCGCTATTAAATTCAATATAATTAACAGGAAATTCTCACTATTGTTCCATACTTCTCCATAAACTTTTTGAAAATAATTTCAAAACAACTGATAAGAATTAATAATAATAGAAAGTTTCAATAATTTCGATCAATTCCGATTATCAATTAATTATTAATACCAGTAGAACTATCAAGTTTCCCTTTTAATGAATTTTCATGAAAAAATTATAATTATCATGGCAGTAGTGACTTGTTTATTTTGTTGTTGTGGTTTTAATTGTAATTTTATTAATTTCTTTTCTCGGTTTTTTATTTTGACACAATTTAGATGGCCATTCTATTTAAAAATGGAAGTATAGTAATAATAAATTTTCAATTAAAAAAAATATTTTACAGTTTAAATGCAAAGCTAACTATCGATTGAATTATCAAAATAATAACAAATAGTAATAATGAATGACTCAATTATTTCAGTTTTTAATTGATGATAAACAATAAAAAAATTTGCTTAATTTTTATAATAATGATAATCAGGAATTGCGATCTGTGAATACCTACTACTGGAATAATAATTATCTAATCAAAAAGACAACCAACTAAAATATTTTCTTTCAAAATTAGAAAATATTAATACAATCACTAAGAAATATAAAATTTTCAAGTTATTTTAAAATATTGACAAGTTGACGTGTAAAGACCTGGAAAATTTGAGCGACTAAATGAAGTTGAAATTTTTATGGAATCATGTTGAACTTCTATTGACATATGAAAAATATCGGTGAAAAATCGTGTATTTAACATAAAATGTGAAAATCGAGTTATAAAAAAAAGGGATAATACTCTTGCCTCAATTCTTCCATTTAAATAGTCACTAAAATTTTTTTTTTCAATTGAGAAGTTTTCTGAAATGGTAAATGTTCTAATAAAAAATAATTGGGAATAATTGAAATTATCGGCAAAAAATATACGAAAAAGGACAAATTTGAACGTTTTCTTTTCGCTGAGAACCATTGAGAAAAATTCGTGTGATAATTTATAATACGTAAAATATGGAAACTTATCACTTGATTTATCCTCTTTATTATCATACAATGAGAAGACAATTAATTGGAAAAATTAACTCACATCATCTAATAAGCTCTGATTACCGCCAAGATTGAATCGCTTTTTTCGTGAAAATTCAAAAATGATTATTCAGAAGAAAGTTTCGAACGAACTCTCTTTAAAATATTATCAAAACATTAGATTGGTGGTTCAAAATTGGCCAATAGAAAAACTAATTTAGAAAAATGCTTAACCTTCTGTTGAAATGTCATCTAAATTTAATACGGTCTGCTCTTGTGAGAAATATTACATAAAAAAATTCCCTAGTCGCAAAAAAGATTAAACAATATCATACATAGGTGTGTAAATACCTATAAACAAATTATTCTATAAAAAATGAAAATGACAAAATTATAAATAAAATACCCGTAAATAAACAAATCATCATTGTCATAGAAATGATTATAGATATAAAAATTGATGAACTTGTACATACAATAGGTTGTACCTATGTAAATTATCGGGTGAATGTTTTTTTTTTCCAATTATAATAATAACTGTTATTGTGAATTTTGCAAAATTTTATTGAATGACCTTGCAATTTACAATAATTATTAACAATATAAATCGCATAAATTATAATTTAAATTATTCAATACACGCAAATTGACAATCATTGAATCAAATTTCATTAAATTCAAATTGAACGATCCAACATAAAATTTTACGAAATCTCTAAACGATAACATTGCAACTTTTCCAATTGATAATATTTATTATTGCATCAAAAATGATAACCTCACAATTCCTGATTATGAAATCAAATAACAAAGTAACAACTATTCGTAACGAAAATAAGAAGAAATATTCTCAATAATCTTTAGTAATTCTAGGAGTGAAAAGCTAAAAAATGTCCAAACTCACCTGTGCGTTTTCTGTAAGAATCGTTTTCGGAAACTACCATAGGCTGAGCCCGGTGCCTCATCATCATGTACATATTTAATACGTCCATGCGATGGTACCAAATGTTTACCACTCATACCCAAATCCATTTGTAAATCCAAAACTAATAAAAATGTAAAAAGCACCACCGTAATCGCCACCCCAATTATAAGACGCTCTTTTAAACGTTTCAAACTGCCACGAAACATTTCGATTGAATTTAAAAAATTATTATTATTATTATTATTATTATTATTATTATTATTATTTATAAGAATTGTTAATTTAGCATTTGTTGGATTCTTTTTATGGTCGAACCGTTCATCATCGGGCGGTGGTGAATATTTCAATTTCGTACGATTCGAATTCAACGAACGTTTAATATCTTCTGATGATGATAGTTTTACATCAACATAGTCATTATTAAATTTATTATCATCAAATGATGGAGAGTTATCACGTCGTATTTTATTTGGTAAACTAGCAATCTTCTTGATTTTTTCTTTAATAAAAAATCGACATATCCTGAGGAAAAAAACAATTGGAATTACAGCTTTAATAATTCTCTTTATCAATAATTTTTTCACCTTTTCAAACCTAGTTGTTGTTTATTTGTTGCTATTTCCGGTTTGATTGAATGGAATTTTCTATTAGTTATAGGACTGTAATGATCATGGATATATCCGTTCTGTCCACTTCCGGTATTGTTGTGCGATTTGTTTTTGTTTTCTATATAACGTCTTGCTAAAATTATTGAATTTTCTGCTGATTTTACATGTACTGTTGTGTTGTTTTTCTGTTTGGTTGAATTGGCTGCACTGGTTTGTGAACATGGCAGCTCTGCGTTTCTATTTTGGTATCCCTCCAGGTTACCTTTCCAAAAAAAATATAATAACTACCAATAAAATTTCTGTAACAATAAAACAAAATACATTTTTAATACATATTGATTAAAATTTCAATTGATAGTATTTTTATTGATGTTTGAATTCTAACATAAAATTCTGTCAATATTGTTGGATTGAAAAATCTCTTATAATCAACCAATCTGATTGATCGACTCGATTTAAGAATACTAATCCTAATAAACTATTATCTTGATCTCTAAGTTGATGATTCAAACTGAAAAAATCATACTCATTTCGAATTTATTTGACTGACATGAATATAAAACTACAGATTTTCACTTTTATGACGACACACAATGGAATAATGTGGGTTTGTGTAATAAAAAACAAAAGATATTCGTACGTTATATTATTTTTATATTTAGGTAAATTGCTAAATCGCCAACTGTGATGATAGGTAACTACAAAATTTTCGCAGTAACACGTCATCAAAAATAGTAAAATAAGTCGGAATCAGTCATCTACTGGCCTTCAATCGAATTATTATAGATATTTAATATAAATCTATGAATAGTATAAATTCATTAAAAGATCACTAGACGTCTCAGCAACTAAGCTCAAATTCAAAAATTGCAAAATGAGATAAAATACATATTTCTTTCAAAAAATTAATCAATCAATTAATAAATATTATAAATAACGTAAATTATCCCGAAAAACCTCGTAATTGGATTATTTACCTATACATAATTAAATATGTCTCAAATATAGGTATAGTATGTTTTATTTATACATATAAGAAAATAAACAAAAAGTGACAGACAAATCTGTGATTGATTTGGAGACTTGATGCACATCTCTCAATGAGTGACAGTATCACATCTCGCCTATGATGGTTCATATTTGAAACAACTGTAATGATTTCTAGCCCCACGATTATTTGAAAATGTCATTACTCATTATTTTATGCAGATGTATAAGATTATGTGTAGATTTCGGATATCTTTCAATTTATTATTGGAGAAATAATCGTGTGTACGTATGTTTTAATGGTGCAAATACAAAGAAAGCACATCAATGGAATCGAATGAATTATACAATTCCATTTGATTTAAACCGACATGTTAACTCACTATTTCTAATCACCTGTTTTGTTTTTTAAAGAAAAGCAACAGAAAATCAAAAAAAAAAAAACATCTAAAGTATATTCAGATTTATGCATTAAAGAGAAATTCTTTTTTGTTGGAAAAGTGGTGGTTTTTCTCAAAGTCACGCAAAAACCATAAGTCTAACAAATGAAATTTGTAACATACAATAATTATTGATTTTCACTTGAAAATGATTATTAAATTTTATTCTCAATAGTTTCCCTGCCTTCTTCATAATGATGTTGCTTTATAATTTTTTTTCTATCATTCTTTTTTCTGTTTTTTTTATTCGCCCATTCTAATTAATCTAAAATTGGATGACGAAAAAAAAATGGATATTAATTTATTTTATAGAAAGATGAGACAAATAAGAATGAATTGATAACAATGTCGACGACATAAAAAAGACGTAAAATTTTCGTTAAATTGGAGTTTCAAAAAGTTGAATTCGAAGTATATTTGAATTATTTAATATAGTTGATTAAGTTAATTTGATATTTAGGTGTATAAGTTTGATTGGTTCCACTACTGCAAGGTAAAAACAAAGAAAAGATAGGTAATTAATAATGCCCGTTTTCTTCATTCGTAGTTAGCTATCTTCTCCGGTTAATCCTTATTCCATTTTTATCTATCCAAAAATTACAACTATTGATTGTGGTTGATTACAAATAATTGATTAAATTCTAAATATTCAATTAATATAACCTTAGAAACATTATTATTTCCAACATTATAATCTCATTAAATGAATAATGCACTAATTAACAATAAAACATCTACATTTCATACCGTGCTTCCTATTTTTATTGTTGCAATTAAAGTTTCATGAGCCAAGATTATGTTAGGTTAAATCTATGTATATTATTTTTTCTTTTAGTCTATTAATTGTTAACTCTGTGGAATAGATTGCGTGTTGTTTCACTGACCTATCATCAAGAGTTTTTAGTTCACTTTCTCAAAAAAAAATTTGAAAAACATTTTAAAGTAATATTTATACATACATATGTCACCTACCTAGAAATTATAGATTGATTATAGAGGGAAACTATTCAGAACTGCTTTGGGTAGATTAGTAACGAATTGCTCGGATAATGTTCGTATCTAACAACAATTTGTCTCTGCTACTGTTGTTGTTGTTGTATTTATTGAAATACAGAGAGAAAGATAGATAGAGAGAGAGAATATGAGATAGATCCTGATAGATGGTTGTCAGTAGGGCCGTTTAGAATGGATAATTGTTCCGGAAACAGCCAAATTAGACATAGAGAATCGACATAATATAATACATATGTATAAATATGTATGTTTAACCTATTCACTGCTGAATTGAGAGAAAAAAAACAACAATTTGTATCAACATTATTATTATCATCGTGATGATTATTGTAGAATTCCATATATTCTAACAAGGTCATTAGATGAATTATGTCTGATAATAATGTTGATCTATCTCTAGTCAACTTAATTCTTTCTATGACGTTGTTCGATAATAACCTCAATTGAAATGAACATAAATAACAAGATAACAAATGAAATTGGTATATAATTGTAAATGAATATTGTATTATATGATGATATGTTGTAAATCATAAATTATAATTTATTATCAATTAGATGACTTGATTTTGGTGCAATTTTATTATTTCGTCAATACATCGATAACGTCCTGTATAAAAATTGTCCAATCAAAAATTGTAATTTAGCTACGATTACATCATAAAATATTCAACATTTTTGATTAAATATGAACTGACCGGAAGTAAATGGACACATTGAAATAAAAAAAAAATTGCTCAGTTCCCTCTACAGTTGTATCAATATCCGTTTTACATGTTCATTAATTTAATTTTTTTTGTGATTAGTGATTAGGTATTCGAATATTACGAAATTTGTAACACGATACAAAAACTATCTAAAAATACTTGACTGAAACTGAAATAGTTGGCAGTTTTCAGCCGTCAACAAAACATATATCGTAGTCCTGAAACACGCAACAGGTCTAAATATATTTATTTTTATAGTATGTATTCATTCGAGTCGATTTTCATTCGGGAGGGTGAATTTAAAATTGAAAATAATTTGCGGATTGTGAATTGGAATTGAGATATTTTATTGAATTGTCAATTCTTAAGTGGCAAAGGAAATAACAGAGGCGTACAGTTTCCTGTTTACAATTTTCTATGGTGATAAAGAAAGGAAAAAATTCGAAGCAATAATAACAATAGCAGCAACAATAAATAGAAAACGCAAAACGTATTTGATAGATTTATTTTGTATTAAGAGGAAAGCTTTTCTTGGAGAAAATCAAGGGGAAAAACTTTAAAGATGTAAACGATTTTCGACAAGTTCTTTTCGCAACATTCATGGCAATATTGAATTTTCTTTCATTTTTTCTTATTATTTATTCTCTTATCCTGCATCTTCTTGATTCTAACACAAAACTGTCGATTTCAATTCACTATCAATCTCTATTAAGAACAGTGTAGATACCTATTGACCGATAGAAAATAAATTCTAAAGCAAGTGGTCCCATTAAAAAATGGAAACATACATACATACATA
>JAZBGZ010000705.1:0-11174 GCA_037414795.1 Stenodera caucasica | reverse complement strand
CATACATACATACATAGATTGCTCAATTTTGTATGATAATAGGGTTGATTCTCGGATTAAAATTTGTGTGTAGGGGTGTATTGTATCTCAATTTTTTTTCCCTTAATTTATTTATTATTAAATTACATCTTGTTACGTTCTAAGATTTACGGCCTTTGACGTGTTAGAAATATATACATATTCCGGTTTTGATTTAAATAGAAACACAGAAATCGGCTCAACAGGCGCGAAAATTGATACCTACTTATAAGTAATTCAAAAGAATATAGAGAATGTTGCAGAAATAGGTGAGTAACAGGATCCAGTTCAAAATCAATCAGCTCAATATTCATCAAATCCAATCAAAGAGTACAAATCTGAAGAAACATGAAGAAAAATCATCCCTTAATTTTTTTTATATGTCGGCCCGAAAAATAGTTGACAAAATATCGGATTAGCGATCCTAAAATTATTAATATTCATATAAGTACTCGGAATCCTCTGCAAAACCTTTACAATCCATCAAAATTCTTGCATATTCAAATCAATTCGAAGGAAATCAAAATTTTAGATTTTTCTCTAGTAATTTTCATATGTATTTTAACATTTTTTGTTTTATTTATTTTATGGCTTACTGAAATTACAAATTTTTTTACAGTCAGTTATTCGATCACTCTTAATAAAAAAGAAACGAACTGAATATTCCTACAGTAGATCTGAACTCCCATCGGCCTAATCTGTCTTCTATACAGGAAGTATTTAAATTTTAAATTGACTAATGTTTGTTTATTACATTTTAAATAACATCTACAAATAGAAATGGTTCACCAAAATAAAATATAATTGAAAATTACCTTTTTTTCCTCTTAAATTCGGACAAAAACGAAGGTTAAACAAGTGATAGGTGGACAAAAGACAAAAAAAGTCAACTGACAAAACAGAAATAGAATGAAATAAAATGGACTCAACAACAAAATCAACTTGCCTTGTTGGTGAAATAAAAAAAAAAATACCAAAAACGATCCGAAAGACAAAACAAAAAGTTAAAAGAAAGACTAATGATTGCCTTTTCTCAGTTTTTCTGTTTTATTCATTATTATTTTCCCTACGTTTTCCAATCAAATTCTCATTTCGGTATCAATCACTTCACGATTCGATTTTACTTTCATTTTCATCCGGATTTTTCAAATTCTACGGCTTTAATGGTTGGTATATTTTCACCGTTCTAAAAGAAATTCATAGTTTTCCACTAGAATACACCGAAATTGAATCGATATCGATATTAAAACACAAACAATTAATTGATGGAAAGTTTTTGGTAAATCTCTCGATTTTTAATCGATTTTATCTTATCAATTTTTGAATATTTTCCAATGATTAACAGAAAAAAATCATGAATAGAATGTCATGTTTAACTAGTTAATTATCAATAAATTAATTGTTTCAACCTACCTCAAAATAGAGAAATAGTGGGAAATTCAATTTAGGTAAAAGCTCGACGGGCCTGCTGTCGACAATAATACACATGTATCTATTTTGTATTATACACAATACACACACTTACACACACTTATAAAACAAATAAACATTCATCTATAAATCAATAACTATAATTACAATTGCTGCCATTGATTTAAATTTAAATTTCGTAAAAGTATTCACACATTTTTCATAAGTTGTATCAAAACAATAATAAATTAATTAGAATTTGCATCATATTGTTAAATAATATGAAAAAAGACGGTTATAACGAGTACTGTTATCAGATTCTGTGGTGACAAAGTTGATAACGATGTTGTTGATTTTAATGATAATAATAATAATAATAATGATGAGTGACTGATGAAACTTTACTTGGACGATTGATTTTATTTGTCAAACTCATCAAACGATTTTCAATTTATCATCAATACTTTAGTCAGAGTCAAATTGATAATTTGAACACAAACAGATAAATATTATAGATACAAATTATGAGAGCAACACAGCGAAAACGATATAGGTTTTCAGTTATTTCAATTATTGTACAAATGTTAACAATTTATATAAATATTGATTCAGTGAAAATTTTCCACAAGAGTGGATTATTAAAGGAAAAAAAATGTGCACATTTATGCATGCATGATTTTCATAAACATATTTTAAAATTTGAATTGGAAAATTTCATTCTTTTATTCAATTATAAAAATTTACTGCATTGACTGACTCAATTTAGATTCAATAATTTGTTAAGTACTTCGTTATAGCCAATCACAGAATAGTTCATCTAGATCAGTTTTGGTATAAAAGATTCTAGATGGCTAATTGTCGTAATCATAATAATAATCATCGAATTGATTATTAAATGTTGCGAATTACGATTATAACGTTTAAGTCAATGAGCAAGCTGTATTTGCAATAGTTTTTTTTTTTTTTTATTTAACAATAAGATGATAAACAGTTTTTATTAGACAAAGCTTGTTTTCATTTTGAAGTTTTCCAAAATATTGTTTGATTATCGAGTGAATATGCTTTGAATGGATACATAACTGATAGTAAAATAGAGATGAGGTTACAGATATTGACTCCAGTATCCCTTGTCAACTTGTCTTTTATACAAACGACATTATAAATTCCCCATAGATCTCCATCTCAATCTTAATTGAGTATTTATTGTATTTTTATTGATACTGAGAAATCATATAGTATGTAGTTACAAATAAAATTCACGAAAGAACACATATGGAGATCAATACACCTCTAGAATATGATTAACTAGAGCGAATATACAATAGCGAAATTCGGTTATAACGACATGTGAAAAGTTCTCATAATAATAATAATTTCATAATAGTTAATATAATAACCGAATTATTTTGAAATTTTCTAATTGTACAAAATTCAAATAAGCCAACTTGCTCATCGTAAAATAAATAAAGAATCTTGAGAGGCAGAGAGACAATTTCGCTTTTGAATTCACAGTTTTCTCTGGTTAAAACAAAACCTCATTATAATGCAATTACGATTAATTATTTTTGGAACAATTCCCAGTGATATTATCAAAACTAATCGAGTTCACTTTGCGAAATAAAAGTGAAATTTTTTTTGCTACTTATAGAAAATACACCGATCGATTGAAATTGAATAAAATGCATTTTCAAGTTTAAATAATTCATGCATAACCTAAACGATTTTACATTAGACTAGCTCCATGACTATTTTCTCTTTTATTACTATTATTATTATTATTGTTATCAATATTATTAATATTATTACTATCATTATTATTATTGTTATCGTTATCAGTTTATTTGAAAAAAGATTATTTTCCTCAATAATAATTGAATAAGGTTGATTTATTCCAAGTCACACAACATAACAACATACATTCATTCATTCATCAAAATACTCAATGTCACTCAATGTAACATTTGGTTATGAATAGACACACTGTACAAATTATAATATGTTGGTAGAGACAAACGGACCCCTTTTGATTATTAATGGATCTATTGATGTTTATAATTACCATGTTAGACATGTCTTTAGAAATTGAACAGTGAATCAAACCTTATAACAAACAATTACTTGCATCAATGATTAATAATAATATTAATGATAAGTACTTTATAATAATTATTGAGCAACTGAACAATTAAATTTTGGAATTACAAGAAACAAAAACCTAACATTGTAGAATGGAGATAAAAAAAACTCACTTGAAAATCGTACATCATTTTCAATTTTCGATTTTGAACCAAATTTCTCCCATCAAAAAAAAATTATTGACGATCTCACAGATAAATATATAAATTTTATTCACTCACTAAATATTATAAAAAGAAGTTATGAAAATAATTAGTTTTTGTTATTGAAATTGTTAAGAGTCACGTGTATATTTTCGTATTTTGATATTTGAGAGTAATTGTATGAAAGCACTCCGGACAACCTATCCTAAACACAGCTACCACATGACTGAGCTTTCTCTCTCTTTATTTCTCCTTTATATACTTACGTAAATCTATAGATATGTATATAACCACATTATAACTATATACTAGAAAACCAACAAAGAGGAGAGTGAAGGAAAACATCATTCTGTATATAAGACGTCGTTTATTTTATGAATTGGATTTTCTGTGCGCCTGTCAACAAATTTCTATAACCACGCCTTCTCTCTCTTAAACTCCCGGCTTTATACATATTTCTATTAAAATCATATATTGATAATTAATAATTAAATTAATTAATTCAAAATAATGAATAGTAATAATAATAATTAATGAATTCATAAAAATAAATAATGATAATAACAGTATGGCAGAAGCTAGGCTAGAGAGAGAGTTTGTTATTTTTAGGAAAGTGTCAGTTAAAATGACTTAAACTAACTGGAAGGATCAAGTGTGAAGCTCTAAAAAACAAGAGATCTTGGAAGCATCAATCTTGGAAAATCAATTGAGTGGAAAGATAAAAAATTATATGTGCCTTACCCATACAAGCGCACAGTTGGAGTGAAACTTCTTTAGTTTTTATTAACATGCAAATCAAGATAATTGAATTAATACTTTTTCGCTAGCTACTATTTTAATTTGTTTATTGACGTTGCTGAGGAACACATGTACTTATCTCATATAAACCCAAGTGTAACATTGAAAATGATGGCCAGCAAAAGATAAGTGTGCTCCTTAGTAACGGGAGGACACGAAAATGAAAGCTAGTGAAAAGTATGATGGTGCTTAGTAACGGCAAAAATTTAAAAAAAAGGATGGCCAGCGACAAAGTATCGTGTTCCTTAGCAAGGGCAGTAAATAATGATTCTTCATCCTGAATTCCGTCAAGCTCGTTCAGGTTCATTAGTTTCGTTATTAAGATTGAAAAAGAAAAAGCTGGAATGATAAGCATAATTAATGATAGAAACAAAATGTGTGTGAGGAAAAAACCGCTGCAAAATATTATAGCGCCAACATTCAATATGGATATTTATGGTAACGGTTTACGTTCACTTATGCTTAAAAATTCTATAAATATTCATAATTATACATATTTCTTAGGTTGCACATAGTTTTACGACACCAAAAACTTTGCTTTTTGGCCAGATTTTGTTTCAAATGAATTACATCGGCTGTTTTTTCATATCAATTTCAATCAAATGTTAACAACCATTTTCATGATATCCTTATAACTTGTGCCGTTTCTCAGAATTTTTGCCTTCTAAAACATAAATAATTGAATTTTGCCAGTCCATTAAAATAATTCGAATTGAATCATAAGACATAAAAAAAAGACGATTAGGTAAAACGATGAATTGAGTAATTTAACAACGTAGATATAGGTGGACCTACATTGCTATTGACATTCCAACAAAATTGCACATGATCTTATGAAAATAATATGAAACGAAAATTAATAAATAAGAAAATTATAAGGATTTCTTCCAACTTAACAATAATGATATAAATATAGGAAATCCAGATTCTAGGCGTCTAGGGATCAACTTATCAAACGAACAATAAACTTAGTTTTATAGTTTTTCGTTCCGATAGCAAATAAAATTGACGTATTAGGTATTAGAAAAATAACACAGTAAAGTTGTCACTGTTGTTTCGATAAAGTCGAATTTTCGGATTATCCAGGAAAATCTTTGGCGAAGCTAAAATATGAGGTGAAAAAGAAATAGTCTTCAACTATTTTCAAGTTCCTCTAATATTGTTTGTTGTCTGTAAATTTGACACACATGATTCGGAAAAACAAACATTTCTTTCAGCAAGAAAAATCGGAAAAGAGAATTCGAATTTTTAGGTGAATCGTTGTGTCGTTCGTAGCAATTCAATGAGCAGTATTCCAGAAAAATGAGGAGATCCTGATTTCATCTCTATTACACACCAGTTTCTTCTTTCCCATTTCATTTTTCTATAATCATATTTTTTTTGTATTCAATAAGAAATGCTTCTAATTAAAATAAAGAAAAGATACCCGACATTGAAGATGTATGAAGTGACAAGACCGAAATTTACAACAACCAAGAGCAACATCATGATCAAAACAAATAACTTGTTTGAATTTAAAAAAAATAAACCTTACCTGTATGTACAACATACAATGTAACAACAATGGCTCTCAACAAACAGGAAAGCAGAACATACATAGAGAAAATTGGTCTCTATTACATGACATCGTTTCATTATAAAATGAATCGTCTTGCATCATAAAAGATCTATTCAAGTATTTCAATTTAGGAGCCTCTGAACTACATATTCTTCCGTATTTTCTTTCAGAAGTCAAGACACTTTGAAACAATCGGTAATAGAGAATATTGAATCTGCGAAAAAGTTCAAAAATTCAAATCATTAAATCTGGGTACAACAATTATTCAATTATGAATGAACTTACCAAAAATTCCAACAATCCAGTAATTCTCTTATTCGAATTATTGCACAAAATACTTGGAGATTTAATCTTAAATTTAAACGCAACTTACGGTGTAACCAGAAGGTGTCAGCAGTGTTTTTTTTTTTAAGTAAGTTTCGACGTTTCGATTAAGTGTCTTTCGAATTTTGGATCACTGATTTATTTTAACAATGAAGTTTACCAGTTTTGTGTTTCAAGGCACACTTGAAATAAATCTAAAAGTTTTGTTTATTATTTGTCAAAAATATTTCATACAATCAAGATTAAATACATCATTAAATTTAGAAAAAGAATCTGCATCAAGTTGAGTAGGTAATAAAAAATATGCATTGGTATAATACATGGAAAAAAAAGTTGAGTGTCGTCCATCCGAAATGTCAAATGAAAAAAAATATCTAAAATAACGTCATATTGTAGTGTCTACCGACCCATCTTATTGAGTTTTTGAATCACTGAAATCGGATCTTACTTAACAGAGTTATTAGCTTTTTAGAGTAGATTTCTGTTTGCCTCTAGTGCCCTCTAAATAGAAATCAAGTATAGTTATCTACGGTGTAAATTCAGGAATCAGGAATCTGTAGAATTTCATTCAAAATCTACTCATTTGAGGCGTTGCTGAACAGGTCACGTGTATCAATCTAAGGCCAAATTGAATTTTAATCTGGTCCGATACTTATACAGGCAACAGGCAGTTTCACGACGACCGTCAATCAGACAAATCTTGGGAAGTATTCAAGATTTTCTTATAAAAATTTGTACATGTAATTTTTAACAAATTCTGAATTCAAGGAAAATTGCGATTTTCTCGAAATTGTGATTAAGTACGTTATTTGCTGATAAAAGTATGAATTGATCTAGAAATTCAATTTAGAGTCAGGAAAAAGAAAATAAGAGGTAGCTTGAATAAAATTGTAATTGAAGCGTGATGAATGTGGGATTGAGGAATTTCAAGCATTTTATGTTATTTCAAGGAATTGTTTTAGTATAAATACCAAGCCAGTGAATTGCTGAGAGAAATTTGATAAACTACAAAATGTTGAAGTGAAAAGAGGACGAAAAACAGTAGAAAATGCACAGGAATATGTCAAGGTAGAAAAAGTAAACATGGAAAAACATGAAGGGAAGAGGAGTGAAGAAACAATGCAGAAAAGGCAAAAGGAAATAAGTTGAGTGAGAAAAGCAGGTGTTCATACGCGATAAGATGGAGAAAACAGATAGGGTGAAAGTCAGCCAAGAAAAATACGCTTGGTAGAATAAAAGTTGAGGAAAATGAGGGGTTAAAGAGGGATAGTAGGACACGGGAAAAAGTATCGAAAGTTAGCTAGGGACATCGAGAAAAAAGGGGTCGAGGAATAATCGTAGAGGAAAAATATTGCAAAAGCCAGGGAAAAAAAGAGGGACATGCAATAAGTGAGGGTAGAAAATTTAATCGGGAAAAAATAAGCAAAAACAGTCGGCGGGATAGTGAAGGCGTACGAAGTACATAAAAAAGAAAGAGACAAGATGGAAAAATAGGCAAGGGTGAAGACCAGAAAAAAAAAAGACGGACGACGAAAAATCGGTGAACAAGGGTACCTAGGAAAAGCAGTCGGAAGGGAAAAAAGTGGGAGATATTTATTGTGGAAACAGAAAAATTTACGGGATATGAAATCGGGTGAAAAAATTCAGACATAGGCCATAACAGCCCAATTTCTAACTCTTTATTAATCGTCGCATGATTTAATCTGTTAATCTCAGAGAATTCTTTGTTTCTGTGACAATTAAACACTACCAAAGAGCAGCCTCACTCTTTGTTAATAGACAAGGTGGCTTGGTCATAGTGAATAATCGTTTTCGATTTCAAAATGATCATTTAATGAACATCAGTTAATAGGAATTCTTTGATTAAATAACAATCAAACACCACCAAAGAGCAGCCTCACTCTCTGTTAAAAGGCAGGGTGGCTTGGCCGTAGTGAGTGATTGTCATAGTTTTGTACCAACATCTGTTATACTAAGAATTCTTTAATCCATCCAATCACAATTAAACTTCCTTGAAGATAAATCAGCAGTAAAGCGAATTTTTTTCATCCATACAACAATTGAACATTGTTAAAGACTAAACTGTTACAATAAGAATTCTTTCATCCATGCAGTTGAAATTGAATATTGTTGGAGAGCAATTTTGAGCACATCTGATCGAACCGTGTTCGGATAACCAGTTATCAGCCTGTACAATGAAGGGATTAAATTTTCTCCATAAATTCAAATTAAATTCAATCTTTTTACCTGATATTCATCTCCCATTTCAGAAATGATGGGTCAAATTAAAAATGGACAAGGGAACTAACAGATAAATCAATCACCACCCATTGACGGACTAATTAACCCCATAACAATTGGATCACAACTAAAATCTTAACTGGATAGACACGTTCCTTTTATACATTCAGAGCGACGAGTATAGTTTGTTTATATTAAATTAGCGACGCGAATAGCAAAGCCGTACCAGCCAAGAATTTCGCGTCATCATTTTTCACGACAGTAATCAACAGAATTCTGGAGAGATAACATCAAGTGAAGTTGAAATTGGAATGCGACTGCACATACGTTAAAGCTCACTGAAATTTCAAGGTAATTAATAATTCCCATTATTTCAACATAAACGATTTTCACCAAAGCTCAAAAAGTGGTAATAATTTTTTTTCCTGTATAATATCTTCAATTTGAATTCAAAAAGCGACTTGTTAACGACAGTGATTGACTGATCACATTCATTCATCGCACTGTTTGATTAATTACGAGGCTATCTAAATTAATTGAAATAAAATGAGAAAAAAATCATAAGAAGCATGGAGACAAGATATAGGCGTCTTTAATAAAATAAAAGCTGCGTGAAAAATTCTAACACATTGAATAATAAATAAAGATTCGGTTCTAAGAAACAACAAACATCAGAAAATTGGAATGTCATTAACAGAAATAAATTTCAAAACAGCAAATTAAAAAAATCAATAAATTAAAAACAACAGTGAAATTTTGTAAATAATGTTTGAAAAACGCACATCACTATTAATTTCATAACAATAAAACAATTTATTCATCAGTATTCATAACTATGATAACAATTATTGATAAAATGGAAATCTAAAGGAAATTTATAATGAATTCCATTAAATCGAATTGCATGATTCATAACGCCACCACTGGAAATGGGACGCCTATGACAGTTCTAAGCGCCATCTCTAATAACTAAGGCAGTTTCCGTAGTCGTCCAAAGAGGACGCCTGAATCGAACGAGTTGCGCCGTTATAATTTCGGAAGTTAATAAACATAACAAGTCATTTGAAATAATAATGTTTGATTTGTATGAAATCACAAGTAACAGCGTGGAAAAGAAAAGGTAATCACAGAAAATCCGTTAATAATTAACATTCATTTACATTTGTCATTTTGGCGTTTAAAGTGAGATAATGAGGTTATGTTGACTGTTCGATATATTGACTGTTTTTCAAAAAGCAATAACAGCGAATAAATTTGTTGTTTTGAAAATCAACAAGAGAAAAATGATTTGAAGTCCAAAGTGCTTTGAGAATCGTAAAGGTGAAATTAAAAATTTCTCGCAGGAGACGTTAAAAAAGCCGAATAATTTCACAAAAGTAAATCATACGTTATTGAAGTTACTTTGTCTTTATTTTACAGATTCCATTCGAAAGTCTTTTATGAAATTTAGTACAAATCAAAAAGGAAATAATCACATGATTCAAGACAAGAAAATCAGAAATTCACGTGAAAAATGGATAAGAGATGGATAAAATCCCAATGAAGAAGAGAAGAAGCATATAGGCAAAAAAAAAAATTATGAACAGAATCGAGAAATTGCAAGGTTCATTTTTGATGACCTTAAATTAGGAATTTAAAAATGAAGGTATTCTCATAAAAAAGGGACAACACGAATAAATCTCAACGAAAACCCAATTTAAATTGAATTCAAGTTGTATGTTGGAACTTACAGATAACGAGAGATCATTCCAACAAAACTGAATTGAATCAATCACAGCTAACAAAACATTCAATTAAAAGCAATCAAAGGTAAGTTCAACACAAAGTGAACCAAAAATAAAAAGTGACGGTGAAATTACAACCCAAAATTATGAAGCCGTAATGAAATTCTAATCATTTTAATTTAATTGTAGGTATGTTCGCAAGTTGAAATCACAAGCATCAAATGAAAACAAATGGATGTAAGAAAATGGAAATAGGACCGACTAAACACCTCCGGAGAAGAGTACATTGATCATTGAATAGAAAAAAAATTTGTTAAAATCCGAAAATAGACAAATAACGACTAACATCAATGATTAATTTATTAATTCAATATTGATTTCAAAGGAATTGGCTGTTTTTTTTTTTTTTGTTTTTTCCAATTGTAATTTCACAATGGTCGCAATTGTCATAATTTTGATGGAGATAATTGATGTTGAGGATGAAGTTTGTTCTAATCACCATCATCATCATTATTACAATTGAAATAACGATTGAACATAAGAGTAAACAAAACAATTAAAGACATCATTGAATCGGGAAGAGAGACTTATCACCAAGAAACCGTTCAATCGCCTCCATTATAATTAGTTAATCAAATCTAGTTGTACGGTGTCGAATAGACAATGCCAATATGAACAAGCAGCAAATGAAAAAGAGTATTTGTATTGACATTTCCTCAAACCATTAAAAAAATTACAACATGCAACTAGATTTTATGACCTTTTATTATAGTTTTTTAATTTTTTTTTTTTTTTTAAAATTACCTTCAAGTAAAAAAAAAA
>JAZBGZ010000704.1:7420-17638 GCA_037414795.1 Stenodera caucasica | reverse complement strand
CTAGAATGCGTAGATAATAGAAGAGATATGATTTTTTGGGCAAAAAAAAAGATAAATATTTAATTTATTTTTAGATTCTAATTTCAAAAATTGTACGAATTGACGCGTAATTATCCTTCTTTCGAGATGTTCAATCCCCTCTATATTTTTGAAATTTAGATCTGAAAAAAAATTATTTGAAGATTCTTTGAAGAATCTTGTCAATTTACTTCACTTCCGAGAAAAACTCCGGAAAATTTCATACAATTTTCTCTAGGGAATCCAAGTTAATTCAAGAGAATTACGATTTTGTACAATTTCTCTTACTTGATTTGATAAAAATACAAGATTTTCGACCATATAATTCGACAGAGAATCGAGAATAAAAAGAAATATTTGCTCATTCACTTTGATTTCGAAGAAAACTCAAGAACATAGGAGATTCCGTGAAATTTTCCCAAATAAATCCGAGAAAAATCAAGAAAATTGACCATTTTGCGATTTCTGATGAAACTCCAATTTAAAGTCGGAGTTATTCCCAATAATTCAGAAAAAAAATGGATTCGAAACCGGGAAGTACTTTGAAAAGTATTTCGATAAAGCAATCGAAGAATATCACACAAATTGGCCATCAAATTATCTGAGCGATTTTTTGGACAAAATAGAGATAGGATACGAGATCAAGGCTAAGATGAGGTTTCTGAAAGGATGAAAGATGAAGGTTGCGATCAAAATTCGTTAATAAGAAGACCTTGTTAAAATTTCCGTTCATTATTTTCGTTGTTAAATTACCGAGATACGCAGATAAATCAATGAAAACATCAACTATTTCAACCTACCAAAGGTACTGCATTGATGGTCGTCACAATATCATCCAATTTCCTTGCACTATTCTTCTCATCGAAATAATAGCTTTTCTTATGCCGGTACGATATCGTATGATTATTATTGTGCCATGTAATATTGACTTTCTCTTTAATTTCCAAAAATCGATACGGTCCGATCTCTTCGAACTTTGGCTTGACGCCCGGCTTCCGGACATCCTCCGAATTCGTCCAATTGAACATATATATTTCCATAATCAATGGCGGATCGTTGATACGCCATACACGATACGGCTCCGAATTAAGATTGAAAGCCATTGCATTGTTCATTAAACAATCATAAATTGATTCGAAATAAACAAAAATCGATACACCAATACCAATCAATATTGTTCCACTTAATAATAGACAGATGTTTGTGAAAGTTCGACGTTTCCTCTTCATTATTTTGATGGATGAATCTCTGAAAATATCCGGCAAGAATCATCGATTAGAACTATTAATATACATATAAATGATAATGATTTTTATTTTGCTTAATAGTTTGATTGTTTGGAAAATTCGCGATTCGATCGATTGGAAATCTTTCCGTTTCAAGTACATGCGACCCTTTGAACTTTTAACATTTGATGTCGAATATTTTTATCTAAATTCTAGAAAGCCTTTTCCGATTGATGATGCTATTTTATTGATAGAAATTCTCATAGAAAAATTCGATTTAAATGTCACTAACAAACGAATGTAAATAAAGGAGATAGAGTTTATAGTAAGTAAATATATGTCTGATAATTTCCAAAAATATTCGCCAAAATTTCAATTTCGATCATCAATTAATTTTTTGTTTTATATTGATTAGATCTCAGATAACTGCAATCTAAGCACGCGTAAGCTCTTCACTTTTGTTTTATTTTGAATTAATTAGGCTTTTTTTTTGGGAAATTGTCTTTGATTCTATACTCACTTTAGTTGCGATTGTTGTTGTTGTTGTTGTTGTTGTTGTTGGATTATAAAAGCATTGTCTGCGGCCGAATTGTACGTCATGGATGTTACTAATAACTAATAACGTTATTGTTGGTCGTCATTTAAGGCACAACAAAAGAGATGTACATCGTTACTATAAATGATTTAATGATTCCGAACGATTATATGTTTGAATAAAAGATTTATCTATTATTGCTCTGTTTGAACGAATAGACTTGAAGAGTGTTATCGTTTATCGTTATGACCTTTAATGTGACTTTACTTAAACGAATATATACTTATTTTTGAATATTATTACTATTATTATTCTTGTGTATATGGTGGTATAATAAGCAGTTTCTCTAATTGAACGACCACTTTACTAATAATGTAACAAAACCTACACATATTCAGCGAAAAACCACAGACATAATCTAATTGCACGTGTTCACTGAGAATAACATCAGCACAATTCTAATCGCACTATTATAATGCTACTTTATAGTTTATATCGTATTATCAATAATTGGCCATTTCGATTAATGTATCAATTGTGGGTGTTTTGATAACGATTGTCGGAGATAGTTTTTTTTTTTTTTTCGGGGGGGAATTTTGAAATTCAACGAAAATTTACATCCGAATCAACACAATAAACAATTTTTTTTTGTTTTCAGCAACTCAAATAATGTCAATGTCGATGAATCTAATGACCTAATTAACAACTGAAAAAAATCTCGTAATTTTTTTTATAACCAACAAATTGGAGGTCAATCATTTGATTTATGAATGATTCGATTTTTGCTAATTGTCGTTATCAGTCCTTATTTGTATTGGTTTTTATTAATCTGTAATTAAGCGTTTATCTATATTGGTTTGATTATATCTGACTTGTGATAATGATCTTGGAGTTGTCAGTTGAAGTGGTGTTCTTTTTATTTTTGTCTAGATAAAATTTGAACGAGAGTCGAGAACATTCCGTCAAAGATGCTTTTAAAAGTTGCTCAAAAAATTGCCAATTTTTATCGTACAATAAATTCCACTGGGTTACACAAAAGATGTGAAAAATCGATTTTGATGAAAATACTTTTCCGCTGAAAAGTAAAAGTAGAGCTTCAGTGATTTAAAAGCAAAAAAAACGAGACTTCTCCTAGACGATATAGAAGCAAATAGATTTTCTCAAAAAATTGAGATTTTAATGAGAATATCGAGAATTTTTACGAAAACTGTAAAACTCCGATATTTCGTGCAAAAAAGTCACAATTTATTCTAAATATTGATTTTCGATTGAAAATTTTATTGCAATATATTCTCAAATATTTTGGGATTAAATCGGGGAACTCGAGCAAAATTAGCCTGTCAAGAAACTAGAGCTTTATTTCGAAAAAACAGAAAAGATGGGAATTATAAAATTGTAATTTTCTCAAAAATACAGACATACATGAGAATTGTCGAAAACATTGGGAGTTGTGCCTAAATATTGCTCCAAATTTCGATAATTACGACTGCAAACATCAGAATTCGAGAATCACATCAGGAAGAAATTTTTATTCTAATAATTGAAAAATACCCGGTAAAAGCCCAAATTTCGAATGGACCAGGATCAGAGCCAAGATAACTCAATAATCGTTTGAATTACTTCAACGAATTACCCAACAAATAATTACAATCAATCAAAATTCCCCAAATCGATTTGCTCCACTATTTATCTGATTAATTAATGCATCACAGCGAGTCCACCAGCGTTTACATAAATGCAATAAAATCGCATCAATGCTCGTACACGATTGAATTGCTCAATCGAATTCAAGTTCGGCAATACACGCATCTAAACTATTCCGACATATACCTATAATATTGATAAGGCTGATTCATGTTTAGATTCAGATGTGTTCGAATCGATCTATCAAGTGACTCTCAAACTAACTCGATCACCATCTCTATTTTCTCAAATCCATCGCCAACTTTTCATAAATCGTCCGCTTATTGACGATAATTCGCATCTTACTGTGATTAATCTTCGTGATTGTAAACAATTTGTTGAACAACCTGAAATATGAATTATTAGGGATTATCTCGAAATAATTTTCTAGAAAAAAATTGATTTATTTATGTAAATTAATCAGAGCTACATATTTACAAAAAAAAATAACAAATACAATAAAAATTAATTGTAACAAAAGAAATTTCAAATAGGAAACAATTGTGAAAATCCTAATTACCGCACTCTGACCATTTCGGTTTTGTTTTGTACATCATTCAAAGGTTCTCGTTCCTTATAAATATATTTGTCTTTTTTACATTCACATAATTTTACGTTGCATATTTTATAAATTGTACAAATCAACAAAATAAGACCTGTAAAAATTGATACAATCGCTATTGAGAAACAAATAACTGGTAAGTTGAGCAACATTTTCAATTGAAATGCTAAATCATCGGGTATTTTGACTTTCTGATGGAACCACAACATTGGAACAAAAACTGAAGGCACCGAATCCCATCCCCTAAATAAATCAAACAATAATAATAATTTAACTCTAAGAGAATGCAACCAGTAAAACTTCATATTACCGAATTCCAGGCGTCGGATTCATCATCAAATTGAGCTGTAAACGAGCACCAACTTCTAGCGGAACTCCAGTTGTCTATTTCGCAAAAAAACAAAACTATTATATGTGTTGTATCATCAAATTGATTGTTGTTGCTATTACCGGTTCTAGAATGATGAAAAATTCGTGTTTTGTTTTATCCGGTGCTAGACCATCAATTGAATTTGTGTAATAGGGATCGGCGTTTAGGAAATGGGGCAATGAAGCGAATGATGGTGAGCCGAATCGACAAGCCGACACATTGAAAAGACCAGATGGTACACAATCACCACCGCAAAAACACCGATTCGATTCGACTAATGTGCCTATCATTGAAAAATAGATGATCAATATTCCGGATGGATCTCCATCTCGATCGAGATTCGCGCAGAATAATTACCGTTATCCAATGATCTAGGTCCTAATGTGTATTTATAGCCGAGAATGTTCGAGACGTGCGTCTCCTCTTCGAAATCCAATGTCAATGTTCGACACAAATCCGGCGAGAACATAACAATTGAGTCTTTGGTTGGGTTCGATGGGAAAAGTTCACCAGCTGAACCGCCAATTTCGCCGCAATGTCCCTGATAATATTTCGTACGGTTCTCGTAGTTCCAATGGTATAAACGGCCGAAATCGGTGCGATCGCCGGTGCCCATATTGAAGACACCATCGAATTCAGTCGAGCCGTTACGCTAATTTACACAAATCAATCGGAAATTATTATTGATTTAAATCGATTTATTTTGGGATGATTTACTGTGTAGAACCAACCGAAACGGTCCCATGGCGGCATTCCTATATCGTGTAGAAACGGTAAATGCCGTGCTACATTTATCAGAACATCATCGTAGCCTTCGAAAAGGAACTCGCTAATTGTGTGAGTTGTGTTGATGGTTGGGGCCGATGCTGATAACGAGGCTGACAGGCCCTTTTTCAAGACGATATTCCAATTGCGGGCCACATAGGCTGCTGTCTAATAATCATCAATTAATAACTAAAGAAAATCGTAATTTAGTGTGTTGTTACCAAAGCGATTGGATTGACTGTTGTCACTTTTTCCAAAATCGTATGTTTCAATTTCTCCTCAATAAACCACAAATTCATCTTACGATAAGTTACAGTTCCGTTTTCTGGATGCCAGGTTATGTTCGTTTTATCTTTAATTTCGGTGAATTTATACGGTCCGATTTCTTGAAATTTCATTTTGATATCTTTATTGTGTATATCTTCGGGATTGGTCCAATTGAAAAAATAAAAATCTATAGGTACCGGAAATGGAAATTTCTTCCATATATCAAACGCATTTGCATCCGGTGATAATATCATTTGACTATTTATTATATAATTGAACAATAATGGCCATATAAAGAATATCACACAACCGCATATTATCAATATCAATGATATTACGAACGTTATGATAAATACAGTAAAACCGCGTTTTGGCTCCATACTATAGGAACGTTTCACCTGGAAATCAAAATATACATATCGTCATCAGCTAGTTCTGTGAAAAATATCGTGATTTTTACTGTACAGAAAAACCCGTAATAACCCCCATTTAATTTTTGTTTTTCAATCAACACTATCAATGGAATTTTTCATAAATTTCCATACTTGTTTTCGAATATTTTAATGCTATTCTCAAATATTCCATTCTTATTCTCATTATCAGTATATCACGATATACAGATGCTAAATTTCATGCTCTCCAATAAGGTTTTTATTTAATTGTTATCAACTGCTTTATTTCTTATAGATGCTATTTTGAATTTCTACTTTATTCGATTGCATTTTCTATTCTCAATTCAACATTGTGCAACACTTGATAGTTTGTCGAGCTTAAGTACAATAAGGTACTTAAGTTGCGTAATATCATCAAGTTACCTCTAAATTGATGGTAACCATGGAAACGATAGAAGCAACAATCTGTTTTTGATTGAAATATAACACTATTTTTGATTATTAATTACGTCACAAAACAAAAATCAAACTTTTCCTAGTTACTATCAGATTAAAGGTAACTAGATGATATTGAGTATCTTAAGTATTTTATTTTCAAGATATTTTGCACTTAACTTTCACAAAATATCATGTGATGTGACACACTATTGAATTGAGAAAAAAAATTTCTATCGAATAAAGTGAACAACTATAATGGCGTCTATAAGAAATAAAAAAGTTAATATGAATTAAACAAAAACGAATATCCGAAAATCAATAGTAACATTAGATGAAAAATTGAAAATTGAAATGAGAATATTTCATCAAAATTGGAAAATCTTGAAAAATATAAAAAATATTACCAAAAAACTAAAATATGATTTTTCAGTTTTTTAGTCTTTAACAATATCGTCACATCTACCTGAAAATTGTTTGCATATTATTAAAGAGCATAAAATTTAGCCGTTTTACCAAATTCAAACCATAAGTCTAGGATTTAAGATAACTGAGATACACCTCGAATTTCAATCACCCTGTATACAGTCCGTTCCAGCTAAAGTATGTGTCGCATAAAATCCTTATTTTCGAAGCAAATGGAAACCGACTTACAAGGTCCTTTATGATTGTTTGATACTTTGGAGTGATTACGTAACTATTTTGAAAATGGGCCAAATCAAAATCAGTTTTCTTAATTTTCATCAAATCGAAAATAAATAATATTGAAAAATGATCAGAAGAATCATTGAATAATTCTATCTGAAGTGAAAATTACTAAATAATAAACATAAGAATAATTATTATTATTATAAAATAGATACATTTTTGTGTTTAATTATTAATTTCACCATCATTATTATTATTCGTCTCATGATTTGATCCACTTATTGTTTATTAAAATTTAAGTACCTAACAATTATGAATAATAATAATTATAATGATATCAATAATTATTACTATTCGGTAATTTTTATCATAAATAGAAATATTCAATGATACTTAAACTGACTATCCATATCTTATGATGATCGAGCTAATTTTTCTACCCTTAAATTGATAAAGTTTACCCATCTAATTTTTTTTGACCTCATTTGAAAAAAGTAAGAAACGTTTTTTTCTCAAGCGACACATGACATTCTTCTGATTATTTTTCAATAATATTTTCCTCGATTTGATGAAAATTAAGAAAACAGATTTTAATTTGACTTATTCTCAAAGTAGTTACGTAATCATTCCAAAGTCTCATACAATCTTTGGGTGAGCCTCAAAAGGACCTTATAAGTCGCTTTCCAATTTCTTTAAAAATAGAGATTTTATGGGGCATTTAAACTTTAGCTGGAACGGACTGTATGTTCCTTAACATCACGCGTGAATTGAATTCGCGCATAGAGATCTGACTCTATAGAAAAAGTGAAAATTGTTCCCAAATTCAAGCAAAATAATAATAACAAAAAAAAACAAACATTAAATTAGTTAATAGTTGTAAGGTCAACAATTCTACAATATCCTCAGAATTTTCTTCAATTGCATTTTTTTCTTAGATTAGACTAGATTGGTCTCATATAAGTGAATGAGATTCTCATTAAAAACAATTATTTTTGATATACTAATTCGCGTAAGAAAAAACTGCGCAAAAAATAGACCAAGGTGAAAAATTCTAAGCGATGAGTTCAGTGTCTGGCCTATAGATCCCAGGTTCGAGTCCTGACCCCGACACTGAATCCATTCTCAAACTTTTTCATCGAAATCACGCCTTTGGAGCTTATCACATCACAAAAAAATAACTAGCACATAAAATTTGTGAACCATCAAATAAGTCTAAAATATTTGCAAAAATATTGGAATTTGGCTTGATAAAATTCTGGAGAAAATTGTTGTAAGAAATGATTTTTAGAAATAATTCTAAATATTTCTCCAATTTTAGGAAGACGATATAAAATTTCTTTGACAAATGTCTGTAGTTTAAGATTTGAGGATTAGTGACTGGAGCTGAATCTTTGTCACGTTGTTCGGAAATATCGTTCGGAAAACGTGTAATTTGGGGGAGAAAAGTGGAAATATTGAGTTTTCAATCTCGAAAGACTCTGTTGTTTTTGTTAAATTTTGTTAATTTTAATTGAAAAAATTAATGAAACACAACATTAACATTATATTTTGCCAGACGCGAAATTGATGCATTTAATCTCATATCAAATTTAGCTATAATTGCTCTTTTTCACATCAAAGAATTTCAAATGTTTATTTCGATCGATCAGGAAAATAAAAAACTTCAAATTCGATAACTCTTTTCGTCAACTATTGAACTTGCATTTTGTACAAGGACATTAATTTGTTGCGAAACCATTCAATACGATTTGATTGATGAATCATTTCGCTTAGGCAGCATTATCGAAATAAAAAATCGAAACAATTCGACTGATTGATGAAGAACAAATTGAAGGTCTAGGTCACGACTAATCAAATCTAAATATGATGAAATACACAATTATGTCAAAATCACTCATTCTAATTATTGAATTTATGAATCGAATCTACTGATCGAGCTGACATCAAAGAGATTTCACGAAAAAAAATAATCGAAGATAGAAATAACAATTTCATGATAGATAAACTCGAACTTGATTTTTTCTAATTTCGACATTGATTCTCCATCGATAGCGAAATGTCTATTAATTTTACAATGTTTCTATTGTTATTCCATTATATCTAATTATACGGCTAATTATCCTCTTGAACAAGACAATAAATTTTCTTTATTTATTTCATAACTCTCACGATAAATCACTGTTTCACAACGTTCTATCTTCAATTGAATTGTTTTTCGGATTTTTTGATTATCGCAATTATTTTATCATCGAATTATGATTGACATCAACAAAAAAATGAAAAATTTCAATAATTCTTGCACGATTTCTCTTTTTTATGTGACAGAAACAAAAATGATGATTTAATGGGAAATAATGAATTTTACAAAAAAAAAATCGTTCTGATTTATAATAATTTAATCTGAATTACTGAAATGGTCTAGCGAATAATCGAAATATCACTCTCTAATCCGCACAATTTACATTTTTTATTTGAATGCAAATTTTGTTAGATATTTGGGCAGGAAATCGAAACAAAAAGGATCAATCATAATCCGGAAATAACGGGATTTCATTTGTTGAAGCGATATTTCCGCGAAATTAACATTTTATCAATTATCACAATCGGAATTAATCGCAAATAAAATTACCTGATAAATTTTAATTGAAATCTATGTTGACCGAGCCTCGGACTACTGGAGAGTTTTCTCTTGTATTTGTAGTAATCAATATCCACACTGAGTCACTTTTCAAAACTAATCAACTATTGGCAAACTATCAACTATTTGGTTTTTGGTCAATAATATTTACGTTTTCTTTAGAGAAGTAATAATGACGTGTTGAAGAAAATAGAAAAAAACAAAATAAAGCACTATCATTGATACAAATCGATACAAAAATATCGATAATAATCCAAATTACGTATGTAGTTTATTGTAGTTATAAATTGCAAAACTTAGATACCGTTAATAATTAATTGTAGGATTGACTATTGAATGAGATTTATGGGTGAAATTGGGATAAAATGATATTCAATAAAGTTAAAAATTTGATGTTATCAAGGCCAAAATGTTAGAAAGGTCTTACTGTTATTTTCATAGTCAATTGGACGATTTCCAAGTTTGAGCTGCAGTTTTTATAATAGGTCAATTATGAGTGAAGAAACTACTTACTAGCTATTAATTATAGAGTCTTTCAATAAGTTAAGCGATAAAATTACAAACTATTCCTCTATAAAATTTTCCAGAATTGTAAATAATTGAATAAATTACAATTTTATTTTATTTATTCACTAGTCGTTTAAATTTTGCAAGTTGTATAAGATTGAACAATATTATG
>JAZBGZ010000703.1:18196-32354 GCA_037414795.1 Stenodera caucasica | reverse complement strand
CCAATTGTTTTCATTTATAGTTCATGCATTTGCTCACCAGGTGGCTAAATCTGTTACCAACATAATTTTTAGTTCATAGGTTTGCTCACCAGGTAGCTAAATCTGTTACCAATATAATTTTTAGTTCATAGATTTGCTCACCAGACGGCTAAATTTACTACCAACATAATTTTTAGTTCATATGTTTGCTCAACAGAGAACTAAAAAAATACTCTAATATTTTGCAATATTTCATCTTAAAAATCATGATCAATCACACTCAACAATTCCAAACATAGATGCCAAAATTATTTATGTATTTTTTCCATTCACCATCCATTTTAAAAAGCGTCTCTGCTGATAAATATATGAACTAAAAATTAGATTGGTAGCGATTTCCCTAAAAAAGTAACCAAGCATTTAACCTAAAAATATAATTTTCAGTTAAATAAATTAAAAATGATTTAAAAAAAAATAATGAAATCTAATCTACAATCTAATTTGAAGTTAACGAAGAAACCAATGAAAGATCGTGTTGATAAACGAAGATCACCTGGCCTCTCAGAAATAAATAATCAGAATTCAATTGAAAAAGGATTACCAAATAAAGTGAATTAATAACTAAAAAATTATTGAATTCATTTGATTAAATGTTATTTTTAAGGACTCCTATAATAGTCCATTTTACGCAGGAATTGATTCTGAATCGTTGTCAATTTATGCTGAACAATCAACGTTTGAACATTTATCCGAAGATATTTCAAATATATTAACTGAAGATATCAATTATAAATTACGTTACATTATAAATGTTTGTATATATATTTTTTTAATTATATTAATTCTATTATGACAAAATAATTGTTTATAGGATGCTTTAATTAAAGCACGTTTATCTGGTCGAAGTGCTATCAGTTCAAATGATTTAGGAGAAACATTTGAAAATTTGAATATAGATCGTGTTTATGGAGCTGTTTCAAATCCTGAGTGGGTCCCATTTGGTTATCAGAATTTATTCTATTTAAATGTATTTTGTAAAAATTGAGTTGTAGAAACGGATTGATTCATTGATTTTCAGGATAAAGAAGTGAATCTGGTTGAAATTGTTGAAAATGAATCAAATTATATTCAATCTGGTGATCCAAAAATTACACGTTACTGGTTATCAGACCATCAAAATTTAAATAAATTGAAACATTTTTTCCAAATTACATGTAAATCGATTATATCGAATGACAGTGAGTTACGTAAGTTTGCATTAAAAAACTTACAACAAAATCAACAAATTGGTCAAATAATTGAATGGTTTTATAAATTTGCATATATTTTATTATCAAAAGATATTACATATAATTACTTGACAATTTATGGTTTAGATTTAATTAATACATTAGAACAAAGTTTATTATGTCGTTTGAATATTAATGAAGAAATATTGAAATTATTGATACGTTTATTACTACAAAGATTATTGAAATCAACAATCAGTTTTGAAACATTAAAATCAATGTGTTGGACGTTGAAAATATTATGTTATCGTATTAAATTACGTGAATTTGTTTTAATGAAAATTCCACAAAAATTTACAGAGATTTTTCAAACACATCCATTATCAATCATTCTAATATGTAATACTTTAGGATATAGTTCGATAAACTCAATATTTTTACCAAATATGAATAAATTTCTAACAAAAATTGAACAAGAAAAAGATCCAAATTTAATTTATTCCATATTGGTTAGTATATCAATTAAATCATTGAATTATTATAATTTAATCAAATTTTCAGGAACTCTACAATATTATTGTAAAAGAAGATTTAATTGATTCGACAATTTATGACAATTTCTATGAAATCTTCAATGAAACTCTTATTTCTTTCACCAGAAAAGTGAATCAAGACAACTCGACTCCTATTAAGAAAGAATGGAATTTTATACGAATTAAAGTAATGTTGTGGAAATTAAGTCGACGTATTCCTTATAATGTTAATTCAAAGGAGAATTCAAACAAAAAATTACAAATTGATGAAATATTCGAGATGCCTAAAGAAGGTACGAAATTATATTTAAAATTGAAACAACAATCAACGAAACAGAACTTTATTCTTAAGAAAGAAATAATTCTAGGTAAAACTAGTTTATTATTGCCTGTATTGGAAAGAAAACATTGTAAATTATTACAAAAATGTTATAATCATTCATTAATTTCTTATAATTTATAAATAATAATTAATCGTGACCATTTTCAAATATTAATTGATAAATCTGTAATTTCGTTCAAAAGTTCTAAAAATAATCAAATTAATAATACGATCTTCATCCTATTTAGGTTTTCACGAAACTAACATAATAATTTGATAAAATATACAATTGTCTAAACTCATATGAGGTGATATTATTATTGTTAGTTCCATGACAAACCTATAGAAGGGAATTTTATTTGTGTGAATACCTGAAATTTGCCTACCCAAATTCTCATGTTTTTTATTTTCATTGACAAAACTTAAATGTCGCAAATGTTTCATTGATAGTTCATGATTATTTTTATTTGATGAAAACGATATTTTCATCAGTTTTTGATTTTCAGTTGTACGATATAAAATACTTCTTTGAAGTAGAATTTCTTTGCCACGTTCAATTATATGGTTTAGAAATTGGTTATTTTTAATTGATTCTATTCGTGAATTTTCCAATTTTTTCAATGGATTATTCCCAGCGTTTTTTTCTATTCTTAGTTCATTACTATCATCAACGAAACAATACCACAATTTTTTCATTGTTGCCAATAGAATTTTACAACGTTTTATAATACGTTTATTGTCAATTTCTTCAATATTTAAAACATATCGTAGCTCACTATTAACTAAAAAAAAAGAGAATTTAATTATTCGTTCACTATAATTAGTTCCGAAATTGTTACTTTTTTCAAAATCTTTCAATTTGAGATCAATTTTGTCCAGTTCAATTTGAACAAATTCTTGTCGGGCTTTATGAAGAAAATCTTTCAAAACATTTGCAATTTCTAAAAGATTCTTCAATTCATTTTTATTTAATTTCGATAAGTTATCATATTTTGTTAAATTGTCTACAATTTCTTTAGCTTCTTCATAAATTATCTGAAATTATTACTATTATTAATCGTGAAAAAGAATATTCATTTACCAACTTGACAAAAAGCAAATGGATCAATGATTAAATAAATTAATGTTTGTAAATTATTCGCTTCAGTTGTCCAATAATTTTCCAACACTGTAACAAATTGTGAATTTTCCTCATTTCTCTCAATCAAAATTCGATTAAAGGCTGGAATCAATTCACTTTCTAATGATTCCAAACTTGCTAAACAGCTGCGAATTTTCGTGCCACCTATAATTATTATATCTCTATTTTAATAACCAATCAAATTAATTATTAATTGAATTATTTACGTAAATTATCACTAGAACATGATAGAGCAAATAGACCAATTTGCATGATTCGATCAACATGCAAATCAAAATCCACAACAAAATTATCAAAAATTTCACAATTTCGGATATTTTTATCTTTCAATTCATTGAAACAATAATTATGAATTGTTTCTAATGGTTTCGTGAATTGCTTGAATACATTTAAACATAATTTTAATACCGATGTATTAACTTTTCGTTCTAAGCTGCATAATTTATTACAACAAATATCGATGAACAAATTCACCAATGATGGATTTGGGTCGATATTTTCCAATTCTAATGTCAACGAATTCAACGATTCCAAAACCTGAAATTAGAAAACAAATTACAAAAATCATTTGATAAATAAATTCAACTATAATTAGCACACAATTTGGCAACCAGATCGAATCATTTTACAATCTTCTATTGAACAAACTTGAGCAATGGACATGGCATGGCATAAAACTTCTTCAAATAATTCTTTAGTTTCCTTCAATAATTGTTCGGTTTCGTTTACATTAATTTTCGTTCTGTCAATTTGGTTGATTACAATTAGAGCGTTGTCCATTAATTTAATGAAATTGCCATTTGAACTGGTCATTATTGGATTGTTTTCATTCGAAATTATTGTATTTTCTAGTGAATCTAAGCAATGGAGAATTTGTCGTTGAACAAACCGTCGACTCTCCTATAAATTGATCAACAATAAGAAACTAATAAATCATAATAGAATTGAATTACTAATGAAATTTTGTTCGATTCCACTTCTTGATTGAAAATTCCTCTCAATAGATTTAAACATGTTATCAATTGTGTTAAGTATAGAATTATTGCGTTACGTTTTGATTTATTGAATTTTTCTTCCTTTTCTTTGTTTAGTCTTCCAATATTATTGATAATTGTTATTAAATTTTGACAAAATTCCTGAAATTCACAATTTTTGTTTACTAATTGCGATATGTTTGTATTTTCACAATAATTACTTGGTACCATTGTAAAATTTTATTTTTTTCAACAGATATTTTAGTTAAAGTTTCATTGAATGAACGGCAAGTCTCAAAATAATCGATCAAATCCATCACATTTATTCAAGAATATTAATAAATAAATAAAATAATTAACTTGTCGTTAATTTGAAATCGTGTTTTATTATTATTGAAAAATGTTGGTATTTCTGCTTACTCAATAGCACCATCTATCCAGATCATCTAGAACTATTTTCCAGTTTGGACAACCGAATACAACTAAATTTCCAAGTTGGTAACAATGATTGTTTTCTACTTGCTGTCAGATGTCAAATAGTTGTCAATAATTTTCAAAAATGAATATAGCGAAAAAAGTTAAGAAAGAGAAATCTAAAACAAAAATTCATTTAAAATCTGATCCAGATGATGATGAACATGATAATGAGGAACATGAACTATCATATTATATAAATGATCGAGTTAAATTAATGAAACAAGTATTGAAGATAATCAAACCAAGAAAAATTAAAAGTATGGCACCTGATAGCATTAAGGTAATTTTCTAATTAATCAATAAAATTAACAAATTAACACTCAATTAAATTGAATCGAATAGGATTTAGATATAGAAGAGATTAATTCAATGCTATTGGAAGAATTATTAGGTATATCGAATAAACGTTTGAAATATATATTTAGCGGTAAAAATTTAGATGAAGAGAGTAGTTCAACAACAACTACTGATGATGATGATCAAAACAAAGATAAACAACAACAAACAATTGATGTTATATCATTAGATGATATTAGTGATGATGATTTTATTATTAATTTAGATGATGATAATGACAATAGTAGTACGAATAAAAAAAGACGTAAAATCAAGAAAGAAAGTAAAGATATTAAAAAAAATGATAAGGAAATGACGAAAGAGAATTTAATGAGTGTCTTGGAATTATTAGAACTACAAGCTAGAGCTAGAGCTATACGTTCACAATTATTAATAGAAACAACTAGTAAAAACAATAATGAGGCCACAGTCGATAAACAAGTGACTGAAAATAGAGATGATAATGATGAAGAAGATGCTGTTATTATAGAGAGTCTTGAAAATAATGAAATTGTAATAACGTCAAGTGATTCAGAATGCGAGAATAAAGATAAAGATGAAAATAAAGAAACACAAGAGCAACAAGAAGAAAATGATGTAGTAGATAATGAGAAAGAAGAAATAATAAATGATGTGAAGAAAATCAAATTAATTCGTGATAGAATCGAAACATCTGAAACAATGTCAATTGATAACAAAACTGAAGAAAACAACGAACTGAATGATAAAGAATCCGATACTAAAACAGCAACAAATCAGAATTTAGATGATACAATTGTTATTAACATTGATGAGAATGAGTTCTTCTCAACGTAAGTCATTTTAAAATTTCATTTTTTTTTATAGAGTTCTACAATAGCGATTTATCGATTTATTGTTAAATTCCTTGTATAATATGTATATTCAATAGAGACTGCACTCATATATAAAAGTAATATTTTTTTTAATTGGAAAAATTTAATACCTTATAAAGTAAATATGTTTTGGAGAACAAAATAAAAAATAAAACTTATAATTACAATCTTGATAATCGACTTTGAATACCACGTAAAACATTAACTAATTCATCTGTATTTGGTTTACTATATAAAATTGATAAAATACTTGCTACAGTGTCCTGACATTGTGAAATAATTTTCCTCCTACAAAATAAAAATTCTTATAATTATTTCGAAAATATATCATATAAACATACTTTTGAACATTATTATACGATTCGTGATCATTCAAAAATGATGTAATCAATACAGCAATCGCTTCAAATAAATGAAACTCATTATCATCCCTTTGCCAAATTTGTACTTGACTCATTGTAGCAATTAATCGATTATAAATATCAATTAATAAATCAATCGGTATTTCCATTGATATTAATGCTAGTGGTACTAAAATAATATCAGATTTTAAATATGTGGATAGTTGTTCCAACTCAGATAAAATAAATGCTGGAACAAGAACAAATATATAATTAAAAATAATACTAATAATAATTGAAAATAATTTATACCAATTGGGAAACAATGAGTTGTTACACCACATCGCCGTCCAATTTGTTTAACTTTCCCTAAAATTTGTCCCATACGATCATTTGATGTTCCAGTACTATCACGAATTTCTCTTCTTAAAATATTCCTCCAAATACGTTCAATCAAATTATCATCCATATAACCGGCACAATCGATTATTGATAATTGACATTCCCATAATTCGAATGGTTCAGCAAAATTTTCGTATAACTATAAATATAATTAATTAATACATAAATTAGTTGTTCATAATCGAATCGAATCATATTACTTGTGAAATTTGATATAGACTTGAATTTAAAGCTGCTATTGCTTCTCCAACATTTGAATTTTTTATATCACTAACTATTATCGATAGTTCGTTTAAAATTTGCTCTTGTACTTTGGCTACTTCCAATTTATCTTCTAAATCTCTTAAAAATACACCTAAATAAGGAGCATAACCAATTTTATCACTACGCATACACATTATAGCACGTATCAAATATTCTAAGCGATCTTTCAATTTCAATGATGTACCAGTTTTCGATGCTAAACTATCTAAAATTTTCGCGGCCGCAGCATGATTATTATTATTCTCATAATATTTCCATAATAAATCAATTATATTTATATTATCTGGATTTAATTGTGTTGTATGTAATAAATATGTTTCTAATGATGGATTATTGATTTTAATCAAATCATTTATCATTTGTTTTGATATCATCCAATCATATAATGCAACATGTAAAATTTCATCTGGTAGTTGTAGAATTTCATCAATAATACGTAAAATCTACAAAAATTGTAATAATAAACATAAATATTTTATCGAAAAACAAAAATACTTACAATTGTTTCTTTATTATTATAATCATCGTAAATAATTTGATTTTCGTTGTTATTTAAAACATCTAACATGTTGAAGATTTCTTTATAAATGTCCATTCGTTTATGGAAGATTTCCTGACCTTGTTGATCATTTATTGTTGTTGCTGATGTTTCTTTATAAAAATGTCCGGCAATATTATCAGGATCAATTTTTTTTGCACATGTTAAACATAAATCAATAACAGCATTATATGCTTTCAATGAGCTAAATTGCTTACAAATTGTTGTTAAATTTAAATTTGGTGCAATTGATTTACACAATTGTAATGCTTGCAATAACATTTCTTCTTTTTCATCGCAATTATCTAATTTTGTTGTTGTTTTCAACATTTCATTCGCTTTAGAGAATGTTGCATCTTCAATTTTGTACAATAATGGACAAATTTCACGTAATTTATTACTAATCGAATCTATCGATGCGTTATCATTCAAATATTGATCAATTAAGATTGTTATTAATAATTTACATAAATCATAACCATATAAAAATAAATCTTTAAATGTTGTATTTTGTAAAATTTCTCGTTGTTGTTCTGGTAATTTATTCATAATTAAGTGAAATTGATGTTCATTTAATATTTTCCATAAACCAATTATTTGACAACAATTCGAAACAAATATTTTCAAAGCATTCAATGATAAGTGTTCTTCATATTGCGCATCTTGTATTGTTGTTGTTGCTGTTATATTTTGTTGCTGTTGCTGTTGTTGTTGCATAATTGTTGTTGTTAATTTTGTAGTATCACCACCAACACCAATTGATAATTGTGTATTTTTCAATAAAAAATTATGTAAAGTTGTTAATGAATGTAAAATCCATTTACAACAATCACTTGGTACTGTACTTGAATTCTATTTTCATCCAAGACAAATAAATTAATTATAATTATTCAAAAAAGATAAATATAAATTAAAATACTTACAATAATTGTTTTGGAGTCAATTGAAATTTTATCTAAACATTTTCGATTCCAAATAGGTCGTAAAATTCTAATTAAATACAAATATAAGCCGTTATGTTTCGATGAAAATATAACTGGACTATTTATATCAAAATTTGAATGATATAAATGTTGTTGCTGTTGTTGTTGTTGTTGATAATGTTGTGGTAATGGTGTTGATATTAAATTAGGTGAAAACATTGAAGTATTCGAAACTGAAAAATATAATCAATTAATCAAATAAAACTAATCAATAAACTAAACCTACATAAATTAGTTTGATTTGTTGTTGTTAATTTCGTTTCACCACCATATAAAAAGAATGCTCTAGTTGCATATTCAGCTAATTCATAATTCTCATCACAATCTAAACATGAAATAATTAATGATGTTGCACATGCTTGATCTTCTTTTTCCAACATAAAAAATGTTTTAACATAATCATTATTTGGTCCATTATAGTCATTCAATAATTTCCGTAATATATCGACTGGATATAATTTTTGAAAAATATAAACACATTGTGATGTTAATATTACAAATTTTTTCAATTGTTTATAATGTTGATTCATTAATAATAAATTATTATCATTATTGTTACTATTAATTAGTTTATCTAATGGATTGGTTTGTTCGATTTCAGCAACTGCTATTACATTATTAACATTATTACTATTAGTATTATCATCTAAATTCATTATTGTATGTGATTCCATTAAATTTGTACTAAATTGAAATAAATCCGAATTTATACACCATAATAAATTCTTATTATTTATCGTTGATAATAATAATAAATTACGTTGATTATAATGTGATAATTGAACATTTCTTGGTCGATTCGTTATACTTGCTGAATAACCAGGTGGTAAGCGTACATGTACTAAGTTTAATGTATATGGACGTTGTGGTTGCTGTTGTTGTAGTTGTTGCGTTGTTAAAATTGTTGATGTTGATGTTGTTGTTAAATAAAAACGTACACCAGTTTGTGTTACAGCAACTAAATTTATATAATGTGATTCTGTTATTTCAACTGGTGATATACTAACAATTGGCCGGAAATTCTGACTATCTAAAGTCCTAAAATAGATTAAAATGTTAATAATTAGAAATTTAAATTGATAAATATGATCATTTACTTTACAATATTGACAGCTTGATTGACTAATGAATTTTGTGAAATTTTCGTTATTTTATTGAATGAATCACCTTTTTCACCCAAATCACAAACTTCAATTGTGCCATTTTCAGTCAATAAATATAAAATATTGCGACTATTATCAATAACAATTTGTTTAATAAAATCATCATAATTATTATTAAACGCATAATTGATAAATGATGGTATTAAATACGTTAATGAATTAATTGAATGATTGATTTTCTTATAACGTTTACCAAACCAATTCGTTTCAGAATAATATATAATTTCATATAAATTACAATCTTTACTACCTAAAAATAAACGTCCATTTTTCGTTGATGTTATTGTAGTAAAAATAACACCGTCTGTTGGTATTTTAAATATTGGTTCCTGTATTAACTGAATTTCATTTGAATTCTCATCATCATCATTATTATTATTAAATGTTACACCTAATATTATTATATCAATTGATGTTATTAATATCAACAGATTTTTAATAAAATTATGAAATATTCCTGATTTGGGCTTAATTAAACCAACACATAAAATTGTATCATTTAAACCATCATAGTATGCTAAATCAGAACTCTCTTCATATTTCCACAAATAAATATCACTATCAATAGTTAACCAGGCACGATTTATGTCAGGAAATAAACCCATCATACAATGACATTGGATATCTATTTTGTTTTAGAATTAAAGAAAATTTACTTATTCATTAAATAAATCTTGATTATTAAATTATGATTGAAGGATACGACCGAAATGGTTGAGTATTTCTGATGGTAATGGTACTTTACTGATTGATTTAATTAAAGGCATATTTGTTGTTGAATTGATTGGAAAGCCAGTTAAAATTGGATAATCATGATCAGTTAAACCACTGGCTGTTGATTGATTTTGTTGATTTATATTCATTAATTCAATCAATGTAGGTGCTGAATTATCAATTGATAATGCACGATCTAAATTGCGAGCTGCTAATTCCATTTTTTGGATTGATAAAATTTGTTCCTGTTGTGTATTATCCATTTTTGGAATACTTTGAAAAGTACTCATCTTGAATTGCTAAATAATTTAATCTATAAATTAATTGAAATTATTATTAATAATAATTAACTCACATAAATAACAGAGATTAAATTTTATTTTTCAAAACAACAGAAACACAAAACTCGTTTTATTAATAAAAAATGAGGTTATACCGGTTGAACGCGCCACTACAGTACTACCAATTATATATATTTTTACTTGAACATATAAATAAGAAAAAGACAAAGTAAATTGTTTTCAATTCCATGATAAATCGCTTATTTTTGTTCTATGAATGAAAAATATCATTAATTATTTCACTTTCGTGAGTTTTCTCTGCATAACTGAAACATTTGTGTATAAACAAATTGGATTATTGTGTGGCAATACTGTTTCCAAAAAAAAAAAATCACCGCATAAAGATGCGTATTAATAATAATAATTAGAAAAAGAATAGATTCAATTTACCAAACAATCAACAAAATAATTTAATTAAAGTGTGAATTATATCTTATTTGTTCATCCTAGAGAAGTAATTTTTTTTGTTATCAATAAGTAAATTAAGTAAATGATCTAAATGTAACTATTAGCTCATCTCTAATCCAACATAACCTTACATTTTTGTGTATAATTTCCGTTGTTTTTATTAAATGAAAAAAATTATTATTATTGCTTGCAAATGTTGCATTATTATTTTGTAATTTGAATTTTTTATTTATATTTACTTTTATTAATAGAAAAAATGAACCCAGAAGCCGAAAGTACTACAAATAATGAAAAAATACAAGAGTCCCAATTTAAAAAACCTATATTAGTTGGTAAAATTGGACGATTACCAAAAAAATTGTCCAAACCTACTCAATCTAATACAAATGAAGAGAAAGAAAAAGAAACTGTAGAAGATCCCAACCAAGCACGTAATTATAAATTAGAAATCTTTTTCACATATTTGTTACTAAAATCTCCTCTCGTTTAACCTTTCTAGAATCGAAAGAGTCATCTCTACAAAAAACTCTAGAAACTCCATTGCCGTATGAAGAACCAACTTGGTCAGGTTTACCTGTATCACCTAATAAGAGTTATCAATTTGAAGTTCTAAAAAATGGTAAAATTATCGAAATAATCGATTTAATGTCGAAACCATTTTGGGTGTTTGGTCGTTTACCAAGTTGTGATATTTCAATGCAACATCCAACAGTTTCAAGGTATATTTTTATTGAAACATCTCTAGAATAAATACTTATGCTTTGATTATTTGAAGGTGTCATGCAATTTTGCAATTTAGAGGTGATACAGATGAAACGAATAATTGTGGATTTTATATTTATGATTTAGACAGTACACATGGTACATTTTTAAATAAAAATAGATTAAGACCAAGAATTTATACACGAATTCAGGTAGATACTGAACATTTTCTAAAGCAATTTACCAGACTTCATTTTATCGACATTATCGCGGATGATATTGACATGTTTTTGAATATCTTGTCGATGGGTTTCGGTAATTTGATCTAAATCTCTTAAATTTTCTTCATATGAAAATTTTATATTTTCAATACTTTTTTTAACTTTTGTCAAGAAACCACTTGTCGTGTCCAAACGTTTCTGTAATTTTTTGAATTGTTCTTCAATTTCTTGATGTTTTTTCGCTGACTCTTCTACTTGTTGAGTTCCATCAGGTTTTTCAAATAATTTAATTATTTTATCGATGTCTTCAGATTTATTTTTTATACCAACGTTTTTGTTTTGTTTCAAAAATTTTATAAAATCACCTGATTCCATTATTTTATAGAAAATATTTAACTATGAAATACACTGAAAATTTATTGATTTATTAAAAAATTATTGACTTGGTAACCAACATTCGATCACTATAGTGACTTGATTTTAATACATTATTTTTTATTCTTTCGAGGTTGGCCATATGTTGAAATTAGGATGCAGTACAAGAACTTATATTTTAAATGGTCCAAATGAAGATACAGAAGAAGAGTCTGAATTATCTGTAAGTGAATTAAAAAAATTACGAGAAGAAGAATTAAAAAAACGTGCAGAAGAAGAAGAGAAGCAATTGATTGAAAAGCAAGCAAAACAAGAAGAAATTGAACGTCAACTAGAAGAGAGAGGTATAGATTGGGGATTAGGTGAAGACGCAGATGAAGATACAGATTTAACAGAGAATCCATATGCACAAATAATAACAGACAATGAAGATTTATATTTAGATAATCCAAAGAAGACATTACGTGGTTTCTTTGAACGTGAAGGTTTAAATTTGGATTATAATTGTAATGAATTGAATTTAGGACAGTTTCAATGTAAAATAGAATTACCAATTGATGATGAATGCGGTCGTCCAGTTTATGCTGAAATTGTACATAAAGGCAAAAAAAAGGATGCAATTATTCAATGTGCTTTAGAAGCTTGTCGTATTTTGGATCGACATGGTTTATTACGACAATCACAACATGGTAATTATCAATAATTTTAATTAAACTTATTAACTAATAACTTGAGCTCAACTTGAGTTAAAACTGAAAATTGCTTTGAGATCTAATTGAAGTTTGAATTTAATTTTAGAGTCAAAACGGCGTAAACGTAAAAATTGGGAAGAAAATGATTATTATGATAGTGATGATGATACGTTTTTGGATCGTACTGGAACAATTGAAAAGAAAAGGGAAATGAGAATGAAATTAAAAATACCACAAAAAGTGGAGACTTACGAAAGTTTGGTAATATAATAAATTTTTTTGCAACTTAAAATTTTGAATACCAATAAATAAACTTTCATTTTTTAGATGGAAAAACAAAAAAGTTTACAATTATCAATAACAAATTTAGAGAAACAGTTGAATGATATTCAGATTAAGTTAAACTTAGAGAAAGATAAAAATGCCGAACAAATCGACTCACTTGATTCTTATATGATGGAATTGAAAGAAGCAAAACCGGATAAAATATCAGTGAATAAATTGAAATTTGATCTTGCTAAATTACATAAAGAACATGAAAATATTGTTCGATTAGTTAATTTAACAAAACCAACAAATTTACCAGCACTAATACCAAGTACAGCAACAACACAAGATAGAAATCAATCGATTAGTTCATCAATTTTCGGTAAAAGAAAAAAAATTAAAGTTGATTTTATTAAAAATAAGACAGAAACAATAACTGTAAATAATAATGATGGGAACAGACAAGAGCAGAAAGACGGAGAAGAAGAAGAAGAAGAAGAAGAAGAAGAAGAGGAAATGGAGAAAAACTAAATAAATGTGTATTGTTCTAATGCAATCATTTAAATAAATTTATTATTTAAATTTGGCGCGGTTTTCATATCGAGCAAGTCCTGAAACATTGACAGTTGCTAATAACCAATAAAATAGAAGCATTTTATAAGATCCAATCAAATACTAGCAAAATAAATCAAGTTGTCGTGTAACGAAGCGAAAAAAGAGGCTGGGTTTTATATTTGATTAAATCGTCTATTTTTATTGATAGATGACTGATAGTGGATTCTAATTAATAATTAATATCTCATTAGTTTTTATAAAATAAGGTAATTTGTATTAATTTTAAATCAAATATCCTTTCGAATTATGAAGAGAGAACCAGAAGATTTCAATAATGTAAGTAGTTG
>JAZBGZ010000702.1:0-19686 GCA_037414795.1 Stenodera caucasica | reverse complement strand
CGTGATTGTTGAAAATCCGGACTAGAATCATGAAAAATACAAAGAAGGAAATTAAAATGTTGAAAAACCATCTTTTAGGGAATACTTCCAATCATCTCATAAAGTCAATAAAAAGGGCTCCTAGAGATACTTGAACCTAAATTTCACGGATCATTTAACCCAAATATCAGAGCCGTATCAATCTGATATTTAGATGATTTTTTTTTTGTTTGTTCTGTTCAATCAAATCATTAAACACAAAATTAAAGTTTTTTGGACAAAAATTGATTGATTACGAGTTCAATAAGCGAGTTTTGCTAAATTTCTATAAAATAGAGCTAACGTTAGCGTTTTAACTGCGGATGATCTGGTTTGAATAATTTCCCCGATAACAGTGAACAAACAATAACGTTATTTGACAATAAATTGAGCGATATTTGCGTAAATCTCGTTATAAACAATCTCTCTATAATTTATCTTTATAAATCGATTTTGAATTTGAACGATTTTTGCAATTTATTCCAATCCTTTTGCAACTTTCCATTATAATTACAGATTTCATATATCTTTCACCTACCCAGATTAATTAGTGCTAGATATGCAAATTTTTGTAGGAAAATATGTATGAAATACAATTTTTGCATGCTCACGTATCGTTTTTTTTCCCAAGAGAATCATATCGAACTCAATTTATTATTTAAGTTAAAATAATCTACAATGATGAACGTACGTTTGAAATTATTCAAATTTTCGATGGATATTCCCAATATTTTATTCATTGATAATATTCAAATTATTTCGATAAATTCGACTAAACGGAAACGGAAATTTTGCAATAAATAAATATATTATTTTCTCGGACTCCTATCAAAATTTAACAATTGCAACAGTTGTTTTTATCGGGTTATTGCAGGTCAACAATACCTTTAAATAATGTAGGTGACTGCCCACATAATATGGACAAATGTCCGCTATTTAGCCCACAATTAGAATTAACCAACATATTAAAAAGAAAAACCCTTCAACTACTACTAAATACATGAATTGTTGACTTTAAAAAAGGCCACCCCTCTTGAAATGTCTGTTTGTGAATATGCAAACTAATTGAAAGCGGAAAAAAAAAGCTCCAAGTGTTCACAAATACAAAGAGCTTTGAAGGAATAACAAGAATAAAAACGAAAAAATCCGGTTCTGTATAGATTGGCAACAAGTACTCGATTGAATACGGGCGAAATAATAATGATAATAATAAAAATAATATCAAGAAAATCGAATCTTGTGAGTACTCCAACTATTATGGAGCTTTCACTGTCAAAGCAGCTTTTCCAAATAGGGTCAATACCTAACCAACTAGATTTCGAAGGAGCCCAAAATAATCGAGTCAATTCTTATTGGAAAAGTAAATTGTTTTGTAGTTAATCGAGAAATTTCTGGTATATTTTCTAAGCAAAAATTCCAATCCGGTATTAATATAAATATAACGATAATTGCAATTTTTATATTATTGTGGTTATAAATATGAGAAGGACGGCAATATTTTTGAGCCGTTAGTTCTTTGAGAGTGCGACAGAGCGAGAGGATAAGCGAGCAAACCGGCTATATTCTACAAACATCTAGTGCACATTGACTCTGAGTGCATCTGGCCACATGTGTTGATTTTTCATCAATTTTCTAACAGAAAATTATCGAAAAACAGCAAAATAATTGAATAATCTCATAGTGCCTACCTTATTTGATCAATTTCGGACAATTTCGTTCAAGTTATTGTTGCAATACACACACGCATTAATGATATGTATTTTGTATAAATGATCTGTTATGATAGAGTGAAAATCACATATAAACAATGAGAGAGGCGCGCGGTCGCTACCCTTTCATCTCGTACTATACTCGTACACTGTTCTTGTCAATTTCGTTTGGATAAACTACCCATTTTTGCCCCTCCTAAAAACCAGCTGCTCTTCAATAAACCAAAAAGGCACACAACTACACTCCATAACGCCAACTAACAATTAGTAGACGAACGACAAATAAATCGAAAAAAAGCGCCATCTCTTGCATCACTCCTTATCTCAATAGGACTAATAACATCCACTAGATGTCAGACTAATACTAATATCTACTCGATGCTAGAATAAGGAGGTGATCTAGTGGCGCGAAATTTGAGATACGACTTGCATTTTCACGTGGGATTACTTTATTGATTAGTCGATAAAAGTCGAGATTAAATCAAGAAAAATCCAACCCATCATAATGAGGAGGTAAACAAACAACTACTAAAGTTATCAAACTGGATAATAAACATTAAAAGTTAGTTGTTAAAATGAAGTTATAGTGTCTTTAATGCGAGACGACGGTAATTTAGATAATGGCAATTTTTACACCATGAGCTATCAAATTTACGAATTCTCAAATCGGGACAGATTGCTAGACATTAGAGAAGAGTCCAGAATTTTTATTTAGCGAGAATCGAATGTTTTCTTGGACGCCGGAATTTTTGAGTTATCCCGTCGTTGTACGGTTTCACTGTTATTTCCCGAACAATCACCTTTTTTTCGTTATTTTCGATATTTGTTCGCTACAATTTTATAAAGTCCCAGAAATTCGAGTTTTTGAATTCACCAGAAAATTCTATAATACCACAATTTCTGTCTTTAAATATTCCAACTCAGGTCGAATATTCAATTTTCTAAGTGAATTTAAAAGTTTCGACCATTTACACTTGAAGCGTAATTCTCAATTTCCATCTGACTTTGTGAGTTCCAAGTAACGGCGCACAATTTTTCAATTACTTCAGAATTTCAAGCCCCTAAATACTCATTATAATTGTTTTCTTTTGATCCTAATTTTCCGAGGTAGCTTCGAATTTTTGCAAATCCTCCCCCAAATACAGTCCTTATTCACGACACGTACTCTATTGCTCCTCTCAAGATAGAAAATTGAGATTATCTCTCGAGACTTTATAAGTAATGCCGCAACTACTTTTGAACAAGCAAGATTTTAATTGTTGTTGGGGGGGGGAAGCCTCAATTTTTGGATCTATCGGCCAATTGGGTGAATTAAAGTCAGATTTTGACACGATTTAAGCCTATCATAACTGACCCTTCAGACGAATCAATTCCATTTCGAACGTGACTAAACCGAAACTTAACACGATACATTTGTCTCTTCTAATGGATTATTTTTACGTTGCAATATCGATTGAATATGATTCAGCTGGAAGATTGAAACAAATTCCATTTCATAGATGGTATTTCTTGAAGAAAAACTGGAATTTTCGTATATTTTTTTCTGTAATCATTTTAAATACTTTAACATGCTTCCTCCCCATTTTGAATTCTTGTATTGTTCGGAGTTTTGAATAATTTTTCCTGTTGCAGCAATAACTTAATAGCGAGTTCTCTTGAAAAACAATATTTTATATTTGATTCGAGGGATCACAGTGTTTCCGGTCTATTATTCATCATTTCGTGAACTCAAATTCGGAGTTTTTCCGCTGAATATTTCACATATTTCCCCTTTATCTATTATTTTGATATAAATTAATACTCATTCCCTTTATGATGAAATATTAAATATAAGTACTGGAAATAACAATTTTTATATATAATACAAACAATTTGTATGTTCTTCAATTCACTTATAGCGAGATATTAGGAATCTTCGTTGTTAAAAAGACATTAAAGTACGTAGAGTAATTTGAATAAAATGGTAAACTGTTTTAAGCTCTTAGATAGAAGCGAACGAAATAAACATTCTTGCCTCTTAGACTATATAGAATTTCGCGAAATACACACACAAATAGAGTGAGAGAGAGTGAAAAAAATAACGAATAAAAATAATCCCTACTTCTTAACGTTTATATTAAAAATTTCTTGTAACATGAAAAAATGTCTTGATTATAATCATAGCTGCTGGTATAACTTTAAGCTGACGTATTTTTATATTTTTCAATTTTCTTGGGTGTTATTATGATAAAACGGTGAACCCAAACCGCGGCCAAATAAGCATTTTTCTTCATTTCGAATAGGAGCATCCATCCTGCATTTATCCGATCGGAGGACGAATTGGAGCGAATCTCAGACTAACATAATTGGCAAATGTAACGAATTTAACGAAGACCTATCAAGTTTCGACTTCTTGGCAATTTCCGCCAATTCGCCCCTTAATATTGTGTTTTTTTTTTTTCTTCTATATCACGCTGGCATCTAGTTTAGCATAATTGTAAGTCTTCTTGTTATTGATGATCTATTTAGTCCGGCTGCAGTCCAATTTCCGCAGCTGAAACGACAAATTATACACACACACAAATAAAACTACACCCCGAAATGGGGTGTAATCAGCCAATTAACATCAGTTTTCTAACGTTGTTGTTGTTGTTGTTGTTGTTGTCGCCACCCCCTAGACCCATCCACTGGGCCTATATCTGTCTCGCTTGATCACGATCAAATCGAGAAAGATGCTGGTAAACTTTACGTTTTGCACTATTGCCGTCAAGACAAGTGACAGTCTAATTGTTTGCGGGGTTTCAATTACTTGGATCGTAATTAGGCGTCAAACTGTGAACGGAATTAGATTATTTGTCCGGTTTCGTGTCGTCAAAATAATCCAAAGGAAATTGTTATAAATGCCGTTCAATGAACAAAATACCAACCAATAGTGGACATTAATTGTTCTATCTTTGTCTAACATGATGTTAGGGTGTGACCACGGCCAATTCGGATTTAATTTCCTCTGAATCCGGACAATTAACGCACGAAGAGATCGGGTACGGGACGCCCGGAGCCGTTGCCACTGCCATAAATCCAAATGGCGGATAACAAAGACAGAGGACCGTCCAGGGCTGTATTCATTCAATGTCGGCCTAATTAAAAATTACCAACAATTCGACCAATTGAATTAAGCAGACAAATAGGAAAAACGAAACTTATCCACCCTAATAACAAAGCTTGATCAAGATTAATTACTAATAGTTTTAGTGTAGCGATTTTAGTTTTCGATTTGTTCGATAAAAAACCGTTAAGAGAGAATGTCGAGATGGAGTGAGGGTGGCAACCCTTCCTTCTAACAAATTAGATGAAGGCAGCAGATGAGCGCCAAATCTAGTTAGCTGGATTGACTGACTTGCACTTCCCTTTTCTCATGCATTTTATAAATTTATTTCACCAACTTGGAAACCTATTATAGAATTGCTCGAAAATTTCAACAATAATAATCAACAATTTCGGAAATGAATACGAAAATTCCCAATGGAAAAACCAATAATAGAACTAGCGATGATGATGGACGAGAGTAATTATTCAGGTGGTCTACAACGCAATCATCATTGATGATGATCATCCCCTAGCTCGAATATGTATAATTTCGTCATTATGTAATTCCGCTTCATCTACGATTTGATCGAATATTTTTGGCCGCATAAAACCGGGATGAATCGCTCAACCGATCTCGATATAGCTTTCAATACACGATTTTTCCAGTGTTTTTTCCCAATTTTTTTATTTTTTAATTACATATAGCCGGAGGTGATCTAGTTTTATATTGCCAGTTGATTCGAATCAATCAAAGCGACTTGATATTTTCCGGATCCACGAAAATTATTCGATCAGCAATCAAATTTCCCTGTAAAAAGCCGATCACAAATTTGCATTTGTAAAGCTTCTCGAAACAACTAGAAGCATAATACATGTGATGAGGTCAATATTGATGCAACTGGATTATAGAACGTTTGTCTATTTTGAGTAAAATTTAATCCGAGCTTAGTGCGGTTCGATACTTATACCGCAATTGTTCCAGACTAGCTAAAATCTCATATGAAATTGTAACGAAAATTGGCGCAATTTCTTTCGATAATTTCCGATTTCATTGTGCATACCGGCAATGTTGACTGATTTAATGTTGATTTGTTGCTAGTTTTGTTCATTCGAAACCGCTTTTCGTCTCTATTCGCGATGATTGAGATTTATGTCTTTTCAATCGTAACAGAATCAACAGTCGATTAATTTCGATCGCACAATTCGCAACTATTTCGACAATTACAAAATAATTTGTCGCAATTCTACACGAAATTAATGGAAAATAACATTGATATTAATAATGAGGAAACGACGCCGATTCTCGATTTTCAGGGCGGGTAGAATACTAAAACTTGAATCGTTCGATCGTTGGCGGATTTTGCGATTTGTTATTGGAATTTTCTTATTTTTATATTGGGAAATTGCGTTGTTTTTCCTATTGGTCGAATATTTGACGAAGATCGAGCCGTCATCGAGTCGACACTTTAACAAATTCGTACTGAATAATTCACAACACGTTCTGTCGATCTGAGAGAATATATTTAAAACAATCGGTATATGCGACTCTACCGATAGATTAATTTTAGAATATTATTCACAATAATTGTTTTGTTTTTGGGGACAAATTCGATCGTTGTTTATTCAATTTTTTTATCATTATTATCAGTTGATTTGTATTGACAAATTTGCAAATTAATTGTGAATATTAAACAATATTCTAGATGGGCAATGACTCGGAAAATATTGTTATGACTCTAAAGGAGAATCACATCATAGTTCATGCTCAATTTAGTCTTCAACTGTCAAAGGCTTGATTATGGAAATTTAATTGACACTCCCCCAACTCGAAAATTCAAAATCTAATCCAATACCGAAAGAATTATGGAATTCCTGTTTATGTGATTTTACGTTTAAGTATAGAAATTAGATTGCAAAAAAATGGATTTTTGACTCGTAATTCAGCTGATATAATGAGTGGGATGGATTCAACAACCCAAATTCGGAGATTGTTTGATGGTATTATGAGGGTAAAACCAGGATAACCGTATTCGAGTAATATTAGCCATTATTATATACACGTATATACATAGGTACATAAATGTATATAGGGACACAAATATAGCCGCTCCCAGGTAATTTCATAATGGCTGGTTTCACGTGACAAGTGCAAACAGACACTAATCGCTCTTAATTTAGTAATTATTGATCACTGTTTTTAATACGATATGCCGACATACATTTACATATATTTTATATGGATATATGAGCTCTGAACCATGTACCAAACCCATACAATAACAAAACTCTAATGTTATTTTATTTTTGTTGTTTGTTAAATAAACGCTGTTGTTATTGCTTGGGGTTGAACATTCTCAAATTGATAGTGGTAACAACAAACAATAAAAAAAAAATTACAAAAACATATTACTTTATTAGATACAATATTCGAGCGAACGGTTCAAGGATATGCCGTCTTGATCCTGGAAATATCCTTGTAACTGGTCCTATTAATTAAACGTTCAATCAATAAAAATAGCTCCAATATTGCAAAATTTGATTCGAGGATCGAATTCTCTACAGCAGTTTTCCCAAGGCAAGGCCCAAAGCGCCCCATCTAATGGGTCCGCATTCATAGAAATGGCCCTATCGAATATGGGATAATTTGGTATTTTGGGTGAATATTGAGGGAATTGAATTTTTTTAACTAAATTGGGAATTTTATGGAATTGATTTAACGACAAAGACTTGATTTGAAGGCAAAAAACAACGAATAAGGACTATTTATTTGGGTTGAAAATTTGGAAGTGACAAAAATTGATACAGTTGTCTTCATTTTGGACATCCACGAAATTATTTTGCGGATCTCGCTAATTTTCGAACGAATTCTAGTTGATTTTATTGTTGAATTACTGAGTAAGATCCGAGCCATGTATAAGTTTTTTGCTCCATCTGGCCGATGTGCGGATGGAAATTCATGCTATGCAAATAATGTCCGAGACTCTTTCATCCTAAATAGATTTTTCTCTCATTTGTATTAAAATTTTTGCTAACACGATATTCCCTTTGAACCGGTCTTCAGTGGTTTCGATTAGACATTTTAATCGTAAAATGGTATGACAATGTCCCATTCGTCTCGAATGGTTCGTGTCTTTCGACCAGGAATTCGTCTTGTTTCACAAAAAAAAAAATAATTGATTGGATGTTTTCAATTCAATTCGATTAAATTATAGTTTATTGTGGAATTGTTGAGGTTGTTTGATTGATCGGTAGCTGATGTTGTTTTTCTAATATAACTTTATCGTATGCATAAATAAAGTAGTCAGGATGCGGCCTATGTAAATGACTTAACTTCTTCGATATATAATCAGTTCTTGTCAAGACGATAGCCACGCCTGGTTGCACATTAATGTATTGACAACAATGTCAAAAACATTCCAACTGAACACGGCGCTCGAAATTAAAACAAGAACGGCAAATAGACGGATGGGGGCTGACACGATAATTATACGAAAATCGGCCGGATACAATCATCGAATTAATTAAATTTCACTCCATACCCCAACAACAACAACATCATCATCATCAACATCAATTTTCTAATTTTTCCCTATTTATTCCAATATAGGAGACATTCGTCTAGTCGGGAAAATATTTGGATAGATGTTGTTTTTTATTTGTGCCGGCATCCTGCCTAGAGACGTCCAGTGGCGTCCCTATCATCGATTGGCATCCCTAATACAGTCTCGCTCTCAATTAAAACCACCCGTTGTGTCGATATCGGAAAGAATCGAGGCCGTGTCAACCTCCCGTGAAGCATTTCACAATTCTACAATAGAAAATAACGAAAACAATATAATACAATTTAGACGACGAAAATACCGAAAAACTAATATAATAATATTGATAATAAAAATAATAACAATAAATGAATGAGATATGTGACGAAATTAATTTGTGAGGCTCTTTCAACGATAAAATTTTATCGAAAATATATTTATTTACAGATGTCGATATGTATGTGGAAAAAGAGAAATATGTCAGGTTTAATTGCACGCCATGAATCCTGGGGGTGGATCGGCCCCAACAACAACAACAACAACAACAACGACGACTTGCACAAATGAACTGATAAGCGTCGATAACGACATCTGTCCGATCTGCGATAACAGTTCCACAAGTGACTGTGGGATAGTCCAGGTGCCCCAATTTCTAACCTCTTTCAATAAATATATTCATATAAATAATGATAATTTTAGATTGGATATGGCGTTTTTTATTATACGAAAAATCGATCTGTTGGAGAAAATTGTCAAGATTCGATTGAGCAATATATGAATCGTCTACGATGAAATGAGCACAACTGTCGTAGAGGCTAGTTAAAAGTCAATGAATCCGGAAGTAACTCCGATTAAAGCCTCTTCCATCCTATAGAAAACGTTTCCGGTTGAACGAGAATCCATCGTGATTTCTTCCTCGTATTTGGTGTATTTCAAATAGTTGTTCAATTTCCAATCGTGCGATTTTGTCAACTTTTCGAAATTTGTAATGAGTACAGGTGAAAAATGAGGAGAAAAACACCAACAACTCTCTAGTTGAAATGGCGATATAGCCTATCAGATAGGTGTTGCATTCCTCCAATCGATATCACTCTGGGGAAATCACTAAACAGGACTGAAACAGTCGCTCTTCTTATACCAGCCCCCATTTTACCTCAATATTGTCAACAGCCTTCTCACAAATCTTGACTAGCTTGGTTGCACACTTTTAATTACCTCCCACTTCTCATATAGAAACTTACTTTCCGGCTATTAAAAAGGATATTGTATTGTTCAAATGAAGTGGAACAACAAACAAAGCATTATGTGCTTAGCGACCGGGTTTTGCGACAATATTAAGACTCTCCTTATTATCAACGATGATTTCGTTAAGATTAACCGACAAGTTATAGAAAAGTTGCAATAAATTTCAGACAATCAACAACAAAAAACTACCCCATTCACGATAAAAAGCTCAAATTTTTTCTAATACTAGAAAAATATGAGATTTGGCGATAGTGCGGTAAATTCTGTGGAATATAAGCAGAAACGGCAATGGTCAATTGATCGGACGAGATTTGACCAGCGTGTCTAGATGCGGTTGATGTTTATGTGTTGGTTTATATTTGAGGGTGTTTGTGAGCTAGCAATCCAACTGAACTTGGTGATAAACAACAAAGTCAGCTAACATAAGTTCAGTCGAGTGCATGAAACAAACCAACTTGAAGTCGATTTTAAGTTTGTTATAGTTTAGCGAAATACAGATTGGTCATAATATGATTGAATGGGATTCGACAACTACTTTAACACCACTTTTCGCCATTTCACCCCCTCTAATATCACAGAAATTCTCCCCAATTGAAACATGAATGTAGAACGCGTTATAATCCCTTACCGAGGTCCGAGCCCCATCAATCCAAACTCCTCGGAGAAGAGAGACTCGGTAAGGGACTGCGATCAGATCTGATTATAACCAAATAGATATTGATAAGAGATTGTTCTTCCGACACACATTTTTTAGATTAATAACAAATCTTGAACATGATTGAACTTTGGAGAATAATTTCGGAACGAGCTGTATATTTGTAAATTTGATAATTACCACGAAATATCGCCTTTGGAAATATGGAAAGTGGGGAAACGTGAACGTAATAACTTAATATTCAAATTAGATGAAATCTTCTCTAATGATCATTTCCGAAAAATATTGAAAACTTCAATGGAATCGCCTTTTAATAAATACGCTCAAATTAGCCTCTTTGAGTCACAATTCTTCAACTTGATGGTTATTTTTTTGACGACTACAAAACGAGGTTTTTCTTTTTGAAGAGTGCCATAATCACAAATTCGTTTGTTTTGATTCCGAATCATGGCTAACTCGATCTAACAGAATTTCTGGACTCGATCGTCTTTTAATGTTCGCGATATCTCCATTTATTTCTATATTTTACGAAATTTCACAGGGCTTAGACTCAATGAACACAGTGAGCTTTGACTTTTTCCGTTATATTAAAATGGAAAGTGTTAATCAAGCTCCAAATTATTCCCTATGTTTCTGTTTTTCGAGCGGAAATGGCGCGATTCGATCACTTTTGAAGATTCGAATCATTAAAAATTGCTGGAACAAATGGAAATATAGCGAAATTTAGAGCTGGCATTTTCCACGAATTACCGGTAATTTTTGTCGGGTTCATTAGCGAAATGTTTGATCCGCAGATATGTTGGAAATATGATGGAGTTGTGTATTGTTAGCTAGCTGTATATTGTGGCGCAAGCCTAATCCGCGGTCTGCTTCAAAGGTATTATAGCAGAATTAATAATGAATTATTTGTTACGATGTTGTATATACAGTTGTTGACAAGCTTCTCTAGTCTAAATAAGCGTAGGTTTGAGCGTTATATGTATAAACTTGTCTTTGGTTTCTCTAGGAATTTCCAATGTTTAATCCGAAAATTATCATCAATACAAGAGCTTTATGTTTATATTGCTATTATTACGATGCTAATTTTGATGAACAATCGAAAATTGGCTATAAATCATCATTGACTCAGAAATTTCGCTCTATCGTGTATCTCAGCAATGACTAATTCAATATTTTCATATTAGTTCTCTTTATAGCTTCAGGTCGTGTTTTATTTGATTTTAATTCGGTTTTTGAGAGTTGGAAGAATTGACTCCATTACAGATTCATAGACATTTTGGGAAGATGGTGGAGTTATTTACAATTCTCATGATAAATTTAAGTTTGCCAGATAGTAAAGTCTTTGGTTGTTATAATAATGTGACGATATAAACGTAACCGTGACAGGTGTTCGCTTTCAACGGTGGTGGTAAAGTTGACAAGGGGGTTGATTGCGTACTCGTCAAGCCGACCACATCTTTAGCACCCTGTCTTGAACAGAGCGCCGACGATTAAGATCTATGTCGGTCGATCTGCTCATTTTCGCTCCAACCCCAAAGTATCGAACTGAAATAAATAAACGAGGTGATTCGACTATAAAAAAATGACCCCAAGATGGTATTTCGAGTTTGTCATTTCTTTAGATTATTAAATCGAAATCTCATAATTTCTAATAGAGATGGAGATGTGTGTGATTTTTGTCGTAGATCGCAGCACCGAAAGAGTCTCAGTAGATAACATCAAGGGCCCAATTATGCACAATAATGCCCTCGGTATTAATAACGATTAACTCACCTTCGGTGAGGTTTCTCTTGGCGGACGTCAGAATTGGGGTGGTGATGGTGATAAGGGTGGCAGGGCTATTATAGACCATTGCGAGAGCAGACGATTTGACACGGAACAGATCGAAAATAGTGGCGTTTCCTCGGTAACAGAGAGCGCAAACAGCGCAACAGGATAATCTGCAGGAGAGAGAATGAACTGTAGTCCCGGTCCCTAAGTCGACATTCCAATCAACATCACACACATATACACATATATATAATTTACTTTATATGATATATCCGCTTATGATAACATTTGTCTATGATGTTCCCTTTAAAGTAACAGTCATTCGATAATTGCTCGCCTCAGAGATTATAATCGAGTCAAATTACTGAACTACTAATTAGATCTATAGATCAATTCAATATACTGTGGATCAATCGAATCGGCCCCCTTAAGGTCTGAACTAGTCGAATTGTTGAAAATATAACGTTGAAAAATGTTGATTTGATGATGAGCAGGACAAAAATTAGGCCGCCCCCTTTATCGCAGAAAGTTATACCTGCGTTTCGAAATTTTCCAAGTATATAGAACGTTTGTAGGTTTGTAGGGGGTGATAAAAAGTGGGGAAACGACGCCGGCGCTTTCAATGTTATTGGGGTGTGGCGGGCGCCGGCTCTTTCTGCCATCTCAGTTGTTCGTGCGTCTTCTGAAGCTTCAACAACGGGACCTCTTCTACCATCATATCCTTCGAATCGAATCAAGATCGACGACACTCTAATCCTGTGCTACATCACTAAAATCTGGCAATAAAGGCGCAATCGACAAATTTAAGGGTGAGTTTTGGGAACTATTCGATAAGTGAAGTGTTTTTAGCGAATTGTTGTTTTTCGATTAGGATCTTGAATTTTGCATACACGTGGAATCTAGATTATTTCGCAATTATTTGATTTGATGAAAGTTGAGGAATTCCATCTGAATTCTCATGAGAAATTCCCAAATTATATCGACTCAACTTTCTAATTAATAAAGCCGATAGCATGTTGACTTGAAACTTATATTTGCCGTTCAAATAAACAAATAAATTACAAATTAATAGAATCATGTGCGACGGGAGTTGGCTTATTTTGAAAGTTTCATCAAAGAACGGTACGAATCAAGTCCACGCTTTGTGGATCGATCATTATATTAATTGTTTTTGATTTATTTAAAAGGGTTCGCTGGCAATTCTGACACTGGACAGATGTCGTGTCGTTTATTTGTTGATTCTGATAACGTCGATGATATCGAAAAGCTAACACCTGCCTAGTAAATTGTTTTTCCGGAATATTGAATAGTCGCCCTTTTCTCTCCAACATTATCGATAATTCACAACAAATTTTTCATCGGTGATAGTTTCCGAAAACTTAATTAAAATGTATCTACAGATGATACGGGCTAGACTAGATACATAATTGAATACCCGGATTTTTGATGAAATGCTGGTGGAAATTCGGATAAATTTTCATTAAAATATAAGAGATAAGAAAATTGCCAAATTACCTGGTAAATTTCTTGAATAAATCCAATATAGCGGCTGTAGAGAGTATATGATGATCAGATTTTCCGCAATTTACTTATACGCGTATTTGACAACATTTACGTCGTCGCCCTTTTTCCCAATAGTAGAAACATCGAATTTCCCCCTACCGATTTTCCATCAAGTCTATAAAAATCGCTTTAAAAGCGAAAAATAAGAGTTTCCCGTCGTTGATTCGATCTAGATGATTGTATTCTGTCCATTACAAACAAATTCTCCACAAACAGGACGATATTTGAATTTAGTGAATATGTTGTTTATCGGTCAAGTCTGGCGTGTAATGGAAATTGGCCCCAATTTGAATTTTATTACAACATTAATTAAATGGACACATAGGTACATAAAATTGTGGAAAAGCCGTTGATTCCGCACAAAGAATTTTTAATGGATTCTATACAATTACAACCGTTAAAAAATTCATACTATAAACCCGAATTTCGATTATTTTATTATTTTCAAACAGTAGGTAAACCGATAAGCGGTTGCGTTCAACTCCGGAATACGATAAAATTCCGTTTTGTTTATTAATTGAATAATAATGATCGTGGTGAACATTATTTTGTTTGAATGACACAAAATTCGAACTTCATCCCCAATTTCGGATGGATAAATATAACAAAATAGGTAGATAGATCCACCCTTACTAAATATATTTATATGTAAAAGTAGTATTGCTGTGCGACTCGCTTATCCATTTTATTCAGATGCGAAAACTGTCTGAACGGTTTACGAATATCCGGTATATAGACTATAGATCTCGTTTTGTGTGTGAGGACTTTTCTGTGTCCTGTATTTGATAGTGGAAAAGTTCAGATAGGGGGCCCTTCCGTTGTATGTATGTGTATATGTGTGTGTGTGTTTGTGCCTTTTTTCTCTCTACACATTCTACATCTCTTAACGTAAACGCGCTATTCCAAAGTCGCATTTAGCCGCTATAGGAAAGCTTTTACCGAATTAACAGTTAGTTGAGTTTCTAGTGTTGCCAACCCTCCCAGCGATAGAAACATGACCAAACCTTCACAGTCGGTTTTTTATTCTGTTTTGTTTGATTAAATAGAGATACAAAGCTATTTTCTAGCGGGTGGAAAAAAAAAACGTACAAAAATTGAGACAGGACGGAAAAGTTATATAGAGAGACAAAAAGGTGTTTAATGGCTTCATTCCGTGAATTAATTATAAGTTGGTTATAGCTTTTCTTGTATTTTAAATTGGCTTTAGAACTGCATATTCAATAGCTTTTTATGATACTTCAGTAAATGAAAGTACCCTCTCTATAGAGAGCAGTTAAATTTCACTTATCGATTCCGGTTAAAACTATTATTCTATAGAAATGATTCATATTTCTTATAATTAGCAAAATTAGAAGCTTTCAAAGGGATTGTACGACTCTTCGATACCGAGAATAACTCTTGCACGAAATTCACCATATTCAAATAGACGAGGATTGTACGTTTCGCTAACTATTAAGACACATATACGACTCGAATCGTGCTTATCGCTTCCACGGAAGGATTTGTGTTGTTGGATCCGATAACACTTCCGGTGTCTACGGAAACGTTTTCATTAGGTATTTGCAATATTAAACACTCAAACTTGAGTTACTCTCCAACACCATCCAATAATAATACACGAAACTTTTTCTATCGTCCCGGAGGATTTTACGGATTCAAGAATAAATAAATACGGATCCATTGGATTGATTAGGTAGAAAACGAGACGTTTATTAGTATTGAAAATTATTACAAAATAAATTTCGGTTATAATGTAGTAATACGCGAATAGCCCGGCGCATCCACCATATTTAAAGCCACAAATCTCCAATATTTCCCCATTAATTCTAGCTAGATTTTAATTTTTATTATGGATAACCCGACCATATTACACGCTCTATATTCGTTTATTTTTCGTAACAAACTAATTATTATTTAGTGAGATTCGCTCGAAACTCAGCTCGTCCAAGTTTAAATTTCGATTAAAACTGATCATTCTCGCTGTTTGTTATTCGGCCAACAACAAAGAGAATTGGGCTATAAGTCGAATGCACGCGACTTAAAATATAGACGTTAACCGCAAAACACGAAATTACAATTGTAGAAAACTAGCGTGTTTGTCGATAATGAAATTATCGGTTACACGATCAATGTCTATTCGGGCCACAATTCTGTCGTCGAAACAGCCTAATTAATTCAAATATTCGATACGAAAAAACGAAGTTTTATTGGTGCATCTTTTATTTCTTTGTCTGTCAATTTTGGTATTGGTTTCTTATGCGAAGACCACGATTATCGTAAAAAGAATTGGACAATTTCGGGTCAGTGACGTCATTTTTCAGTCCCTTGGAGACCTCACCCTCCAATATCTTGACTCGATTGTTTTCTTATTTCATATAAATTGTTTCGTTCCAAAGAATGATCCCGCGGGACGGCAGGTTTCATGTCGAATGGTGTCTTTAATTTAATGCGCGCTTCTTAACTGAACGTATTGTTTTCGGGTCGCGTTAGTCTTAAATTTTTTTTCTTCGTTTGTAAATCTAATCGTTGAAATGCGATTTTAATGAAATATCGATATTAAAAGGTGGCTATATGAGAGCGACAACAACAATAACAACGATATAATATGAACTCGAAAGATATTACGTTTGGCGAAGTTGGGAAACGAAAGTGGATCCTTCAGTTGGCTCGTTGACAAGTACTCTCAACCAGAGTTGCGTAACAAGTATTGCTATATACACGTCCTTTCGGCCATTATTGTATACCTACTAGTATACTACCGCCACGTATTCTTATTTACCCTCCATTATACCACCCACTTCTATCTCCAATATATCGAGTTTTTTCCATTTTTGATAATATTCTACGAGCCATCTCCAGAACATGTTGCAATTTAATAAACAAATACGTGATTCGCGGAACAATAGTACGGAACAAAAAACAGGTGGAATCCTGTAACTTTGCCGATGTTTAAACTTCAAGACTCAATTAAAATCTAATTATACAGCTCAAAGAGAATCAAAGCGACCAATTAAAGTTTTCTTATATCTCATTATTATCAAAGTATATAATAATATTAATTTGGGAGTGACAACAAATATTTAAACGAAAATCGTCTCCGATTATTTATTTGGAAAATTCACTCCCAGTCTCAAATCAATGCACCATGTATATGAGCGAATAATATTATTTTTGTGATAATTTTATTCGTCACTATCCATACCGGTTTCGGGACACTTGAAGTGGATAGATTCTCAATCTTGAAGATTATTTGGATTTTTTGAGAGAATATTATTGAATTTTCGGTTCTTCATTATCAACAAGAGATATCTTCAGGATTTGAGCCGTTTGAGGATTTTAAATTTTCTAATATAAATTCACGAAAAAATCGAGGTTATTGCCGGCGTTTCGTATTTGATTGGCGGCTTCTTCCATATTTTCTCCTACTGGAATCCTCAAATCACCACCATTAAAATATATGAGAGTTCTCATTTTATAGCTAATCGAATTCCATAAGTTATTCCCATTTACACGTGATACTTTATCAGTTATAGCTGGGAGCATAAAACTAAGGTCGAAAATATAGTTATTGAATATACAACATAAACTTTTGTTAGTAACAAAGTCTTTATGAAATATCGATAATTTCCCGAAATTGAAATTAAATTTGCTATTGTCGATTAATTTGAAAATGCGTCATTACCGATTTTGGGATGTTTTATTCAGCGTATTTCCTGTTATTCTTCCTCATCTCGCCACTTTGCCTCAATTTCACCCTCGGAAATCTGTTGAATGGCGATTTTAACAGTAAATGAAATACGGACCGGAATCGTTCCCTTAAGATTGGCTTTTACTCTGGAAATGGCGGGAGAGAAAAAAATGGAAACGGAATAAAATCAACTGTTGCGAAAATATCCGTTATTATTATTTACGTTTCCGGATTCGATAATGAATTGATTGAAGTTTACAATTGAGCGAATGTACAGGCAGATGTGTGTTTGTTGGATTGTTGTTGGACAAACCAAGTTCGTTGTAATACAATATTTATGGTCCGAGTGCGGCAGCTTTATGACGCTAAATGGATATAAATGTATATTTAATAGGTTTACCGTAAAATAAGAGTAAACTGTTTCGATCGCGCCCTTTATGAGGTGTGCCGACTATAAATATGTCCTATAATACGCCCTCAACATCCCCACGACCAATATTCTGTCGCGCTATTAATTCAAGAATGTTATCACCTAATGTTACAATCTTCCCTTAGCATTTTTCTCTCGACTCCAGCCCGAATTTATCATCGATACTTCGTGTATTCTCAAGCAATAAACCGAATTTTTTCCCAGTCACCAAACTTTCTCTATCACTCCCGAAATGAATTTGTTATAGTAATGAATCCAATTCATTGGACTTTGTGAAATCAACATCGAATGATGGTTAATTAAAATCGGGCAATTCACAATTATTTGCTTGATGATGAATCGTTATATTTCACACCGAAAATTCAAGCTGTTCTTAATTAATAATTAGTTTGGCGCAATAATTAACGAAACGATCAAAAATATAAATTAGACAACATTTCTTCTTGACTATCAATTAATGTTGTTTCAATTCAATTGATAATTCAATAATTCAGATAGATTGTTGGTTTTAATGGGAGTTTAATCGAAATTTAATCATATCTGACCCAATTAAAAAATTCGAGAGAGAAAAAAACGCTAGTTGTATTAAAAAGTAATAATTTGATATAGACCCGATGGAATTACCAATTTAATTAAAAAAAAAAAAAAGAACCGGCGATGATCACATTCCGTTCCGAGTAAAGTTCGGCTAAAAATGGTGGATGCGCCTAGACTCGAAAACTTCCCGGCGTGATTCATAAATAGTTTTGCGTTACGATCACGTCAATTTTCTCACTTGACGGTAATAAATGTCACCGGTACGAAATATAAAACGTAGTCGAATCGATCAATGTCGAATGTGGCGATAAGAAAACCGATTTTCTGCTTGTAATTATTAATTGTCGATTTCAATTAAATTCAATTTATTGCAGTACAAATTGGATGGGACGAACGTTATGATTCGAGTTGAATTATAATAGATTGTTGGGAAAGTTTAAACATCGTCGAGCCTATCGTGAGTTTTTCCAATAGCGAAATTACTACCCCTATTGCCGGGATGATCGGTTCTTCTTTTCTAGTCTCTCTATCACGCTCGCGCTCCACTGCAGCGTTTCTAATAAAGCCAATAAATCTACAATATTGGAGTCTGACACTATTGCAGCTAGCCGAACACACCGAATCGAGACATTTGCATTTTAAGTGTTTTCCACACATATTGACGTTGCACTGAACTCTTGTCATAGCTGGGCTAAATCCAGCTACCGGGGGCGGTTTCCATAAGGGCGATATTGTTGGAATTGTGTGGCGATTATAGCCGAGACAACTATCTACAAACATATTCCGACTATAATGATACAGTCTCCATCGAATAACAGCCAATAAGATTGTTGAAGTGTTAGTGTTCATTTTTTCGAATTTCAACTTTCTTGTTTTCTTCATCGTGAATTTCATTCGAATAATGTTCTTTTAAAGAATTCGGTAGACGGCATTAAGAACATCTGTTGTCGATCGCTCCACTTATCTACATATTGAGTAACAATGTGAGAGAAAGTACGAAAAGAGGGCGAAAACAATGAACAAACTATCCCATTATCATATCGACTGTTGATAAACTTTCCACCATTGTGTCTTGGTCATATTAAAAGTTTTCTTCGTTGTCGTTTTTCCACTTCTTTTGGCCCGCTCGTTGTTCGCCTCCGTTTAAGTTCCCTTTTCTCGACAATTTCACACAACACAAGGGTGCATAATTATTGTTATTCCAACTAAATATACACAATGAATGCTTTGAATATTCATCATCGACTATATGAATTTCAAGCTATTATTATTTATAAGTATATAGAAATTGGAGCGAAATGGAGCGCTCCATCATCAATTCGATCTATTATCAACCAATATTTGTCTGGGCGATATTCTTGATCGACATTCCAACCGGAAAGGCATCCAATATGGCCGTACGACGACGTCGGATTGATCCAAATATACTTCTATCATTGTTTACGGCCGTTTTGACACCCCAATAA
>JAZBGZ010000700.1:15529-32468 GCA_037414795.1 Stenodera caucasica | reverse complement strand
AGCCACCCTTGTAAATTCGTTGGGATAGTTCTGGATTTTTGATGCCACCCCTATTTGGTTACAATTGTAATCTAATCAAAGTCCAAGATAAATTAAAAACCAATATTTTGACTTGAATTATTTCATTTAAATTCGGCTTCAACTACCCCAATTTTTTACAAATTCATATACAGATATAATATTTGTATATAAAATAATATTTTAATACCCTAAAGGATACGGTAAAATTATAAAATCTCAGTTCTAAATTATGTTGTGTAATAAAACCTAAAACTGGACTTTAAACTTGTATATGTAGCTATATAATTCGCAACGTTGCAATAAGGGTGCGAGTTGTTTTGTAGAACATACCACCCCCTTAACGGTAAAAGCAAAAGGGGTTGGATTTAAGCCGGCCACTGTCCAAAGAAGGGTGAATATATATGAAGCAAGGGTTGAAATCTATGCTACGTTACGAAAATTGTTGGAAATTCGCCAAATTTTACATCAACTATACTTATATAAAAAAAATAATTTTATCCCAACTCTACAAACAAATGAACAATTATTATCATCATCGTCATAATGATTAGAGAAATTCTAACATTAATTAAGGGTTAATTGGAAAATTGATATAATAAATAAGGGACGTTTTAGTTGTGATATATTGTGATGTGAATGAGGGTGGAAGTGTGCTGGAAGACGGAACAAGCGAGGGTGGTCAGTTGGGATTTTTTTTTTCAAAACTACACATAGGGGTGAATTTTAAGGGTTGAAATAGAGCATTAACAGGGGCTCTTATTGTTTCGGAATAATACACGACAGTGGAATGTTGTAGTCGTTTTGTACTCATTCCATTTTTGTTTTTTCTGTTTTTCGGCTAGAATTTTCATTATCATATAACAAATGAAATACCGGATGTTCTGGAAATTCTAAACGGAAGTCGGTCTTGTTTATATAATATGCCAGGATGGCCAACAATATTAATCACTATAACAGACAGTCTTAATAATTAGTGATTTATTTATGATGTTTTCACACATTTTCGAGCTTCTATATTTTTGAATACGACAATTGTTTTTATGGATTTAACACCCCTACTAGATTAGTGTCCAAAAACAAAAACAAAAAAAAACTCAGTAAATGTATGAACCTTTCAATATGTGCGATCACATATGTTCCAAGTTCGGCTGCTGTTGTACAGATGGCGGCATTTGGAGGTTTTTTCTGGAAAAAATCGGGACACCACCCCCGTACACCTCGATCCCTTAAATCCCGAAATTCGAAATTCCCAATAATAATAATAATAATAATAATAATGATAATAATAATAATAATAAAGGGCACACTTCTGCATCACTTCAAAATTTCGTTGACCATTTGTCAACAGTTATTGAAAGGACAAAAAGCCACCCTTATTGATGACAATGATTTTTACGCTTGACTTTTCCCACATATATACAAAAAAAAACAAAATTGACGGTTGCACATTCGACTGTCATCTTATATAAAAATCCGGTATATATTAATGTTTGTTAGATTGGCGCCAAAATTTCGTCTTTTATAACGAACTAATTTGCATATACTTATAGTTGTAAATACGCCTGCTACGATAATGATTATTTTAAAAAACAAAAAACTCATTCGACAGCCATCACTCTCCCAGACCATTATCGAAGAAAAACGGAAGTTGCCTTTATATATGTGGGTGTTCGTGCTAACCTGTATTTCCTGTTGAAGGGCCCCCCATATGTGTTCGTTCACTATAACCGAATGATGATCATTAAGTGGAAAACATTTACAACTCATGTCCAATTTTAATCTAATTTATTGCAATTATATTATCATTAAACTTCAGACTAGTTGAATAGAGAGTGAGAGAGAGAGAGAGAGATGGGAGAATTATCGAAAATTTATGGGGCATTTTCCAACTCGTTAAGAATTAATGGATTTTTCTAAAAATGATAATTTATGAATAGTTAAACGGTTTTTTTTATATACGAATTTTCCAAAATAACGACAATCATCGATTCAAATCAAGGAACCATCCTCGAACTGACACCGAACTCTATTTATTTATTCATTTATTTATCTCCATAGACAAAGAATAAATCGAGTATTTCTAACAAATTTAATAAAAATAGTCAAATTTGGCATAATCCTCGGATTGGTTTCGAACTTCATTTATGTCATTTTCACCGTATAAAATCTCGAAAGATCAGTCTATTGTCGTTGTTTAATGGCCAACTACGCCTCTTCTATTTATATCGAGACAAAAAAAAAATGAAATAAAGGGCCTAAAATAAATCAAGTCCGCTACAAATATTGGAACAAGTTTCCGCTACTCTAATTCCAAATAGAGATGTTTGCTTACATTTTGTGTTATTGAATCCGATTTTTATTTGTTGTGTTGTGTGTTTTTTTTTTATTTAAAACATCTATTCAAGCTTAGACTGTGATTCTATTCTATTAAAAGAACAATGATTATTGACCTAGTCTTATTGAAAAATATTATCCAAAATAGGTACCTATAGTACTTGTGTGTATAGAAAGAAATGCCGCAAGCCCTTTAGTTTTGGGTTGTAGCATTCTATTGTGTCAAAATCATTTATTCAACAACAAAATAATAATAATAATAATGATAATTTTGGCGAATGTTTCAAACATTTTGGGAATCATTGGTATTTATTTAAATTAAAAGGACCCCATATCAAAAATAATACATACCTGTACATTTCGACAATAAAGACACACCCTATATTTAACGGGTTGAAATCAAGACTACCCTTATTAATTCCACATGGTAATTAACATGGGTCGTTTTTTTTTTTTTGTTTTTTTTTGCCTAGTTGATTTGTAAGGTTAGCCACTGCTGACCTATTTCCTGTCTCTTTTGTTTTGTTTTTTGTTTTTTTGGGAATTTTTTTTTGTCGATTGGGAGCCACATGCGAAACACAAACCCTCTCAATCAAACTTGTCCGCCTTCGAAAATTAACACAAATCGAAAAACCTGGACATATGGTGTAGGTAAAAGGGTTGTATTTGAGAAACAAAAAAAAAAACAAAAAACTGATCCGAATTCATTTATTACCATTTAATTGGGTATAATTGGGGTGTAACCTGACGGGTATTCTCTCGAAAAATTCGGTGCCTTAATTTATTTATAACGAACAAATGGCGGTTTTATGTCGTTATAACCGAATTTTCCAAAAATATACCAATGATGATGATGATGGGGTTTTTGCGAATTGATATAGTGACGGTATTCGATCCGGGGAATAATCTGTCAACGTGTACACACCAACCCCCTACCCTTTTAAGTGTCAAAGGCCACCTATCTCTCTAGCCGCTTTTCCATTAAAACACTGTCCGAGCTGCAATTAGTTTTGCCGGCTACAAATTACGTTATTCGTCTTTGCCACCTTCGAACATCGATCTGAATCTTTCACGGAAATTCCATGGACCCAACCCAACTAATTACAACCCCAATAATAATAATAATAATACAAATCAACCCTTAATTTTTGTAAATTTCCAAAGTGTTATAGAGATCTAGGTAAATATTCGATAAATTTACACAGCTCTTGTTTGATTGTATGCGCGTATTTGGGGTGGTAGTTTTCCAACTGGGGTGGTTTATACATATATGAGTGTGTGTGTGTGTGGGTGATTGTAGCATCCCCTGTGGTGGGTAACTGGCCAGTCTGCCCTCATTAGCGTGTAAAACTCGGGTTAGGTACAGTCCGACTATGAATTGCGAAACGTCGCACTGTTTCCCATAAAGGGTTGCGAAAAAAAAAAAAACAAAAAAAAAATCACAAAAATATAAAAGAGAATATCATCAATACGAGATGAGCGGAAATTGTGTTTCACGCATTTCCGGTCTCATTATTTTAAATACTTTTTTTTTACGGGTAAATGTTAATTATACTTTTTGTTGAAAATTGTTTTATTTAAGGGTAGGGGGTGATTTATATGAATTTGCGGGTATGAAAAATACGATAAATGTATAGTTGGGTTTTTTACAAAGCTGTGCAGAGTGCGTCATTATTGATTGGTGCATTGTTTAATTCATCTCTAGTTTGCATTGTACTGAAACTCGAATTTTCACCCCTATTTATTGCACACTACCCTAGATACCTACAATAAATACCAATAATCGAAACGATAATTATTGAATAATAAAAATTACGTCAATAATTAAAAAAAACATCGTAAATGATTGTTGTACAATTTTTTTTACACCCCCCTAACCCCCACCTTCAAATATAAATTTATCAGCTCAATCTGCCCATTTTCATTTTCCGAAATAAAACCAAAATAACATAAAATCACACTAAAGTTCTCACTAAAATATCCAACAGTTTAAAATGTTTGCCAAATCCATTATTAACTGGACATGCAATTCCACTAAAAACATCGATAACGACCACTAGATTTAGTAGAAAAAACAAAAAACGAAAAAAACAAAAAATCGCGAATATACGCCGACTAGACATTATCGTCAATATTATAAACTATCAACCCCTTTTCCTTAAACCATATAATGTTCTTTTATCGGCTTTGTTTAATTCAAACAGTCATTCGGGAAAAACTCGGGGAAAATTGATAGTGACATTGGTGGCGGTAATCGCTGATTGGAAACTATCGTCTGGAAATGATACTTGGCATATAGTCAATGGCCACATTATACGTTGAACTTTCCCATAAAACCGTATCACTCTTTCGATATTTAAAGTGGATCCATTCTTGGAGATATTTCTGGTAAGCCAAAGGCACAATCGAGATTCACTCCAATATACCCGACGTCCCACCACAAACACCACTACTCCAATATAACACCTCGTAGACCGTCGATGATTGGCGCAATCGTCATCACGAAGATCGACGAAACAACACGATCTCAATCGATATTAAAATAAACACATACCGAAAGTCCCACTAATAATCGTTCGCTATTGTTGACGATTTAGTTAATTGTTCGGTTATTATGTTCGATGGGACGTCCGGTATATCGTAGATATATTGAACAGATTCCGCAGACTAGGCATTGTGTTTTAGTGAGGTTTTACCGGGGAATTGAATAAAGATCAAGACAGTTTTATGGCGATCCGATATCGTTTTCCCCGATATCACCAAATACTATGTCTTCAATAAAACAAAACAACAAACTTAACCCAACTTTTTATCTGTGTTTCGCAATTATTTAAATAAAACACCGAATATATCGTTGAAATTTTTATTAATTATTAATTAATTGGAATTATTATCGAGCACATTTCGTACCTTCAATTGCTTTATCAACATTTTCGATCCATACACGAAAATTGATTACGTCATAATTCAATTTACCGTATAAAAATCCGGGCATTGTATTCGTTAAAACAATTATATTATCGTTATTTATTTTAACATCACATGGATAGATCATTTTCTGGTCATTTTTCTGAATTATCGATACATCCCGCAGATCCGTATTTATATTCCAACAGCCTAAAGCATTTTGATTTACCATACCCAAAAATAATATACCAGATGGTTGATACATAGCCGATGATGATGTTTGCGATAATGGACCACGATCGCCAACAATCTAAAAAAAAAAATTAATAATAATCGTTAAGATGGCCGCACACGTTAACGGAGTTTCATAAATCAACCACAGATGGCGCCTTACTTGAAAATCGTCTTGATGATAGGACCGGGTGGCTAAAGTCTCATTCCTCAACACTCTAGTTGACACTCGATAGAGATGCGTGCCGGCCATTGAATGGAAATACGCATCTCTATAACCATCCGATTTGACACCACTCAATGCCACACTAAATATACCATCGTTCCATTGGAAATGATGGCCGGCAATAAAAAATTCACCCGCCAATGGTTCTAAATAGAAATAATTGTGTGTGAGGCGCCAAAATCGATTACGATCAAAATCATAAACAATCAAACCATAACCACTCAAATCGGGTAGATAAGCGAAAATATTTTGACAATTATTTGAGGTTAGATCTAATGTAATACTAGCCAATGTTGTTGTTGGTCTTAATAAATTTGAATCAATTATACTACGACGTATAATTTCATTTGTTTTCAAATCGATTATAATCAATTGAGTTTGATGGATACGAGTTTGATTATTTGGTATTTCGATAACACCAGTATCGATCAGCCATAATCGATCGCATGAATCGATTGCGATACGATAAGTCGATACGATTGGATTTGGTGAATTTAATGAGTTTATTTCCAAATTTGGATACGGTATCAATGGGACATTATGTCGATTTGTCGAATTCAACCAAACATAATTCAATGTGGATGGTACGCCTAATCGCCGACGTGGCACTGTTATAAACAATTTATCACCCCAAATATTGGCACCCATTGGAATATTATTTTCTAAAATTTTTAATGAAAATGCTAAATTTCGATTAACGAAACGTTTAATAATTACCGTAGATATAGTTGAAAAATGGATTGTTATTCGACTGTGGAAGGTCACCATTAGTTAGACCAGGGAATTGAATTTTATCAATGGATGGACCTTTTTGATTATTATTATAATAACGTGCCTGTCGAATTGGTCGTGATTGTTGTAAATGTGCATAATTAATACGTGTCCAGGTGAATTCTTCACGTAGTCCACGTGCCAAAATTATACCAATTAAAAAATAACAAACAATTAAAACTAGTTGAAATTTCATAATTTTTTCTCAAGATTCAACAAACCACTTTTAACTGAAACAACACAAAAACAGGACTGACGAGATGAATATTTAGTCACGACGATTCTAAAACCGAAGGTCAATTTCAATTAATCAACTATAAAAATAGATTCACAATTATTTTTGATCAATTAGAAGGAATTTTATTGAGAAAATTTCCACAAATTAATCGATTAAATTCGTTCTAAATTGATTAAAAACCAAAATAATTCGATAGAGTTCGAATCGGGTCGAACTAGTGGCCTTTTTTTGTTAAAACTGTAAATTATAAACGAACGTAAAACAAGTTGGCCTTGTCTCATTTGATCTTTCACCCATAATTACATAATTATTATTTCAACATTCATCAATTCATCGGATGTCCAATCGAAATTGCCTCATTTAATCAGATAGATAATCTAGCGCCATCTAATGATTTTCATTGGAATTACTCTAGATGCAAATAGCTCACGTGATCTATTTTCGCACCATAATATTCACAATAGATGACGTCATCGGAATCTATGATGTAACAGTATTTTCAATAGTTGTATAAATATCTACTAGATGGCGCAGCGGCACTTGGATCTAAATTAATTTGTATAGAATCGAAATTTTGACTACTGCTCCAATTATGTGTCTACTTAAATTGGACAGCCGGTATACGTTTCTGTAAAACTAGACCACCATCAACCCTCTATCATTTAACTTGATCAACCATTCTAGATAAGAGCTGAATTGTATAATATCCAGTGATGATCAAACAGTTCACCTTATTTATACTATTGTATTAACAACATTTTGGGGATAACTGGTATAGGATGTTACGTTGATAAATGTGTAAGATAACAGTTGTATAATATAAACGTATTCAAGTTTGGTATAACAATAGGGGTGTTCGTTTTTAGGGGTGGTAGTGGTGGTGGTGGATCGTGATGATGTCGTCCTCCATTGATCACATAAGATTGCAGATTCAACGATATACATATACATAGAACGGAGTATAGATAGAGAGGGTGAAAGTGTAGAGGGTGAATTGATTCATTTTGGTCTACCGAATAGTTTGTTTATTTTTTTTTTTTTTGTATGAATTTTCTTTGACATTTTCCAACGTTGTCGTGTTAACCACGAATCAGTTGTTTTGGAAATGATCGAAAACTACCCCCTCAAATAACTCGGACTTAGAAACATGAATTAATTATTTGACTTGTGCCAGGATCTCTCCGGAGATTTACAACTAAACAAATCTTCTCGTTTCCTGATGCTCCAAAACCAACCCTTAACACAACTCTATTATTATTATTATTATTATTATTATTATTATTATTAAGTAACGAAATTACATAAAAAGATATGTGATAAGTGAGATATAAGGGGTGGATGAATTAAGAATTCTAATCTCACTAATGTATTCGTTAAAATCTACAACAATATTTCAACTTTTATACAGTCCTGTTCTTTTTTATCCTTCCTGTTCCTATTCCGAACTCCTGGAGCGGAAAATAATCATCCCTTTTTTTATATGAACAAAACAAAAAAAAAATTCTAAGAGTAGTTACACATTTCGGAAAATAATTACAATTTTATATGGAAATTTTTAAATTACATTTCTTGCAAAAAAAAAAATTGGGCACAAAAAATATGTATAAAGCACCCTTTTTTAATTGAGTTTCATCTAAAAATCGCAGTAGCCGCTGAAATTCATCCTCGACTATTTCACAGATTCCAGTATATACTAATATTATATGTATGTGTGTATTAGTTCTATTTATACATATATACATATAAGTATTTGTTTGTATTAGTGCGATTTTGAGGTGGGGGAATAAAAGGGGGTTGGCTTGGTGTGTGGCATGTCAGGGGAGGGACTAACCACGGCTAGGCCTCAAAAACCACGTCTGGGATTGGCCAAATTCTATCTCACTCTAATACAACATCAACTATAGTTTTCTATCACTTATTATTGCGTTCTAATCCAAATATAACTGTCTTTTATTTGTCAACTTTGTCTGTTACATTATAAAATGGTGCAGTTGTTCTTGTCGGATCATTTAAAGCGAACAGGACCGTACTAGATTAAGTTTAATTTTAGACTATTATTTGGGTAATTTTCATTATATTTTCTAGAAAATTGTTCAAATTCGATTGAATTATTTTTATTTTTTTTGGTTATGTTGATTGGTTTGGATTTTGGTGAAATTTTTGGATTCGTCCCTGTACGTATTCACCTAATGTATCAAATTGTATATCTCACTTCAACAACTAGTAAACGAGACTTTGATCTTTGTCAAATAGAAAATGTGTCGTTTTATCTCTTTCTTTCTAACACCAACCCCTGGTATAAGTTAAAATTTTATTTTTCCTCTTTCTCTAAATCAACAAGATAGTTGTTGTCTTTGTTTGAACGATGGATTTTATATGGTTGTCTATCTTTGTTTGTTAGAGGGAAACGAGTCGCCTCCCTTTATTGTCTCTTTTTAACATATACACACCTCACATTTAATAGACAGAGGGGGTTTTATTGTACAAACATCTATCTTTTTTCAACATAGTCGATTATAAGGCGACAAATCACTCGTACTCTATTCAACAACTGGGCAAAAAATCCCGGCGTATATATAGATAGGGGATATATTTATATTTTGGTGTCTGTTCTACACATCCCCACCCCACTCGATTTCTACTATTATACGAATAAAAACTACCCTCCTTTTAGTTGTCGTTTTGACGAAGAGAAGTCGCACCACCGCTCACACACATAAACACATACACACTAACAAAAGTTGGAGCGTATTAGTCTTCGTACAGTGGTAGTAGTAGGGTGGTTTTCGATGTTGTAAGGGTGACGCGGGGGTGCCCACGAAATTGGCCTGCTGCTATTACAACTCTACTACAAAACTACCCACCACCAAAACCGAACCATCCGAGTCGTCGACAGGCTACCGAAACGGAAAAAGTTCGCCGCAGAAATTTTCAGTTCAACATTGACGATCTGAAGTGCAACAACAACAACAATTAAGTTGACGTGTTAATATTGAGATAGGAGCGGCACATCAGTATCGGCCCACAATAAGACTTTCACTCCGTCACCAAGTGTTTTATTGTTTATTTATCTATTGTTTTCGACAATTAAATTTTGATGTGTTGTTAGTGGTGTTTAGTGTTGTTTGTTGTTCCTGATGCATTTGCCGCCGAAATCGCCATCTATAATTATGGATATGTACGCTAATGTCCATGAAACATTACAAGAGTACCATGGGGAATTGGTACAAACTGGCAGTCCAGCTGTTTTATGCAGCATCCTCCCAACCCATTGGCGTTCCAATAAAAGTCTACCAATTGCTTTCAAAGTTGTCGCTTTAGATGACGTCCAAGATGGGACAACCGTTACATTAAAAGCCGGCAATGATGAAAATTATTGTGCTGAATTGCGAAATTGTACTGCTATAATGAAAAATCAAGTCGCCAAATTTAACGATTTACGTTTTGTTGGTCGCAGTGGTCGTGGTAAATCGTTCACATTAACAATAACAATTAGTTCGGCACCTTATTATCAAATAGCAACGTACAATAAAGCGATCAAAGTTACCGTAGATGGGCCAAGAGAGCCGCGCACCAAATCAAGTAAGCTCTAAATTTAATTTAAAACAAAAAAATAAAACATTTGATAAATATACACAAACATTTTAATAGTTCGGTTCAAAATAAACAACTAATAAAAGTTGTCGAACAGATGCCTGTTCGGTAAACACCCGGTTTTGTCGGCATATCAAATTGTCTTGGCAACAATCGTTAAATCAAGCCATCTAACAACAACTATCATTTGTTTTTATTTTTATTTTTTTCCAAAAACAACTAATTTAATTGAAATTAAAACAAACTAGATTCGATTTTTCTTAATTTTTATTTATAGATTACCAGTATGGTTATGGTTTGCCAGGATTACCGGGTAATTTCAACCCTTTTTTGTTAAATCCCAGTTGGCTGGATGCCACCTATCTATCATACACATGGCCGGATTATTTCCGCAACCACCACCCCCTTCATCAATTGTCTAAAGGTATAGCCGAAAGTCTAATTTATTTGGGAATTTTCTGATTTCGATTCAATATAATTGATAGGGGCGGAATTTTATTTACCACCACCACCACCACCGCCACAATTTGCACCGTTATCAACAGCTACAACAGCCCCATCTTCACCACCAACGGCGTCAACAACTACAACAACAACAACAGTGGGTTTCCTGCCGCCACCGCCACCGCCACCACCGGTCGTCTTGCCAACTGACACAGTGATACGTCCAATTTTGCCGCCACCACCCCAAATTACCACCCCTATTATAACAAATGATTTATTGCGTAAATCGCCAATATCGCAGCAAGTGACGAAAATCCATTCGACTGTTGTCGATTTAAATTCGAATTCGGACCAATCCGATAACGATCAAGATGAAGATGAAGATATTGATGTTGTTAAATCGGCATTTGTACCGATCAAACCGGCCAGTTTATTATTGCAAGAGATACAACAACATCCCGATTCGACGACAATACATGAAGATCGCGATCGAGATCAAAATACGAAACGGACACAATTGAAAGTGGCGAGTGCGAAAATTTTGAAAAATCAACAAAAAAGTCCGATAGCTGCTGCAACGAAATTGCATTCGGCGTCGAAAATTTCTACCGCCAAAACCGTCTGGCGGCCGTATTGATCTTCAATTATTATTATAATTTTTATTTTTTGTATATAATAATTTTTGTAAATTTGTACAATTATTGTAAATAGACATAAGCCCTTTTTTTTTTAAAAAAGTTAGCATTACGAGAAGCTGCAACTTTGTGATAGGCAGATTTTTAGATATTTTTGTACCAAAATATGTTGTGGATTTATCCTTGGGTAATAAAAAATATTAGAGAAAATTTCCAAAAATTCGTTTCATTTCGAACGATTTAATTATGACGTCGATCATGTTGATGGACAACAAAAGATCTAGTCGGCTGTGAAATTCGATGAAATGTGACGATCGGACACATGCGACATATAGAGCCCTATTGAAGTACTTTCGTTTAAAAAAAAAAAATTGTTAGAAAAAGGGGGGGGAAATTCGAATTTTATGCAACAACTCGAAATCAAACGATATATCCCGCTGTAAAGTTTTGATACGTGTTCAGTGAACTGTAGATGCCATAAAAGGGCTGCAACATAAACACTTTCGGCCCTCTACATTCAACATTAATCATAACGTACACACACACACACACACATTTACACATAGATATACGGCCCTAAATAGAGCCATTCTCTCGTCCCTTATTTCACCATTGATATTTCTATAAACTATAGCGACATAAAGAAAAAGATAGATATAGATTAAACGAGTGAGGCTGTATTGAGAGAGCCAGAAATCAACCAGCTGTTACTCGAAAATGCCCTATTGTTATCCTAGGGTACTACTAGTAGGACTACTGAACGAGACTAGAGTAAAGGGTCTTTGCCGAAAATATATATATATGGGGTGAGATTTCGGATTTATATCGCAACTATTGATTTATCATCACTAAAATCGGGGGCGTTATTTAATATATGTACAGTTCTAACAAACAGAAAAAAATTCCGTTACGGTTCTGTACAATTCAAATACACATAGCAAAAATCGATTCATTACAAACATGAACAAGCCGATATTTACAGGATTTGATTGAGGGGAGGGGGTTGGTTGTGCAAAAATAGTATACAGGTAGTCGTAACTTGATTTAGCGATTATATGGGGTTGATTGTCGTCAATTCAAAAGCGTATAATTAGCACCGCTCCAATCAAATAATATAGAAAGAGATAGTTAGATTATTATACGTCTTTATTGACGGAAATAATAAAATATGTAGACGGATCTGGGGTAGTGTGGGGTAGCCCTATAAGTTTTTTGTTTTTTTTGCTATTGTGCTTTAAATAGGACGGATTGGGGGTGGATTAATCACCCTTAGCGCTGATCATCGAAATAATTGCAAATAATGATTATTTTTTCTTCTCGGTGCTTTCTAACCAATAATCGATCGAAATAGGGGCGTTTTTGCGAAATTAACTAAAACCACCACTAATAAAATTTCGTCTAGTTTTTATTGAAATTGCATACGCATTTCGAAAACAACAACACATCAACGTTTATTGAAACCGCATCGGTAATCAATCGGGTTTTTGTTCGATTTTTGCTCGAAAAATTCCCAAACCGAATGATTTATTATGTGCGTGATTTCTATAAAATTTTTGGACATATAGCAAATATTTGGGCCATTTTGCCCACCGTCTTCCGGTACATTTACCACAAGATAAATTATTTCTAACAATAATAATAATAATGATGATAATAGAAAGATTGTTGCCTAAATATTTAGAAATCCGAACTAATAAATCTCGATTATATTCAACTGTTGAAAAGCTTTTTGAACAGTCGTCGTGATTGAAGAAAGAACGAAAACTGACCTAAGGCAAAACTTTTGAATTTGGCCCATTTTTTTTTTGATTTATTAATCGTCAAAAATGCGGCGTGTTTTCGGTTTATTTTCGAGTTGAAATCCATTGGAATTACAACATTTTTGAGAATTTCGCACAATTTAATCTGGAAATATTTCAATCTGTCCCGAAATTTTGTTATATTTCATTATTTTTTTTTGTTCGATCAGTTTGGGATCTATATTCTAGATGCCTGTGGAAAAACAAAAATTCCCCCATGTCACAATTGTCATCAGTCATCATCATATGTATCTATGTTTAATTAGTGATATGTACAGATCTAGTCACCTATTTCGCTTTTCAATTGTCTATTCAATTATGAATAGAAATTAATGAAAGGCTAACTTGATTTCATGTAACGGTTTCGTTATTTTTATTGGTAATATCAATATTTACAATGTTGGCAAACATGCCAGTCCAACGGTTACAATTACAGTTGTTTTTTTGCTACCGACTGCGATCCCGAAAGCGTTACATACAGCGTGTCCCGAATTTCTTGTCCATCTTGTAACGCCTGCTGTGCTTATTTTTGTAATGCTGAAATTCGAGAATTTCATCATATTGGGAAATTTTCAACGATCACAATCAATCAGCGATACAAAAGTAGTTTGTAACGCCGTACTTTTTGTGTTTGTATCCCATTGTAGCGCTTTTCCTGAACGGTTTTTCGGACGGCGAAAATTTCCATTCTTGAGTAAGAGAAGATAGAAGGGATTTTTCCGATTGTAATTGACATACGGTTTTGATTTACAGCCATCTAGATTTTATTCTATAGTTAAAAAATAAGGGTTGATTTGGTTTTTTGTTTTTTTGGTACTTAGTCACATAGAAATTTGTTACTGTAATTTCGATATGCAAGTGTGTTTGTGACATTACTAGTAAGGGTCTAATCGTACACCCTTCAATCATATAGCACCCCCTAATATCCTGTGACGTTTCTGATAATGGCAACAACACCACCCTCTTATATTGTTGTTGTTGTTCTAGTAGTTCCCATTTCGCAGTACAAGCGAAATTCTTGAAGAGCCACCCTATTAGAAGAAAAATTTTGAATAAAACTGGGGGTTAATTTTGTGAATTTGCAACCGATTTACATCCCTTAAAATCCAGATGTTGTACGTACAAATTTCGGAATACTTTCCCTATATGGATAAAAGATATAACATATTGTTAATCAAATCACATCACTATATTGTAGGGGGAGAAATGGTGAAACATTAGAGGGTACAAAACCCGTAAGGGTGAATCTGGACCCTTTGGCAACATCTCACCATATCCTATTTTTTGATCGACATTAGAAATTTACAATGGGGCGAAAATTCTATGAAAATTTGGCCCAATTCCGGCCAAAATAAGTAAAACTGTTACAAATCAAATCCGTTATACTTTGACTTAAACTATCAATTATTTTGACTTAAAATTGTACTTAAAGGAAGGGAAAAAAATTGCTGTATTGTACTATTTTGGCCCAGTTAACCTAGTTTCTGTTGTATTTACGTTATAGTTGGTATATAAATTTGGGTTTATGGCCTTCGAAATATGGCCCAAATTTCGGCTTTATGGTTGACCTAATGAAATAGAAATCTTCCATGAAAACAACCCCCAACAACTACCTATAATAAATCTTGTTTCATTTTCAATTGATTCCCACCAATAACAACATCATCGTTGACAACTGGTAATTTTACGATTTAATTGCTTATAAAGGCTACCGAGAATTACAAAATTTCACTTTTTTGACAACAACAACAATTGCTGTATAGGGTTGGTTTTAATTTGTGTTGGCTATCCTGCAAATCTTCAATATCAAAAGGGGATGATTCGGAATATATTTATTATACACTATAGGGTTGATTGTGTGAATTTTGTTTTATATGTGTTAGTTGTAGGGAAAAAGGGGGGCCCTTCTATGTATAGAAGGCGAGCCCTTGGCCGACGTGGTTGCTCAGTGGGAACGTTGCGGCCTGCCCTGGGGCGAACGTCCACGCGTCCCAAATCCACCACCATTCGTTCTCAAGGGTGACTCATATCGGATCGGGGTTGAAACTGAATTCAAAAGAGACTAAATAAAAAAAATAAACTCATATAAAGTTGAAGTGATTTTTTTTTATAAATTAAATCTATAATTATAAGACTTTTTCGCTAGCCATCATTTCGGTTTGTTTATTGCCGTTGCTAGGCAACTCTCATATAAAGCTAGCGTGAAAGTACTGTTGCTTAGTAACGGCTAGCGAAAGAGTATCGAGAGATTGATGAATTATCGGCGTAGGATTTTCTTTAGATTTTCCAGCTTTTCGTGCGGGAAAGTGGATTAATTAAAATGGAAAACCGGCGCTAATCCATTTAAAATTCTGCGGTCGTTTCTGTTTTAATTGCATTAAATGAAGCATTCTAGTAAAAAAATCCAACTTTATACTTTTAATGTATAGATTGTTTAGACAATCCGCCCCTAGATGGATCTGTTTTTTTTAGCACCGTTAATGAGCGAAAATGAGATAGAACTATAACAACCCCTTGGATCATTTGTTCAATCAGTCGTCGTCGGCGTCCATTAGGTATTTCCGGCGGCACAACAATTTCCTCGCCTTTGCACCCGGTAAATAACCGAACACTCGAACTCTTTTCAAGTGATAAGTAGCTAATTTGTTAAACAACCGTTTCATCCACTTAAATATAAGCGGGCTTCTTAACTGAATTTATTACGGAACGATGGGGCGAGATTACAGCGCTCAATCACACAGACAAAACAAGATACTTAAAAACGTTTCTTGAAAATATTTCAATTTCTCACTAGGAAAAATTATTATTCCTCACACGTGTCTTTGGCTTTATGTAGAATTTTATTGATGGCCACAATTCGACTAGCTAGACTTTTATTCTTTGAAAGTATACCAAGCGACGATTTTTATTCAATTTTATATGTATATGAAGTCTTATTTTTAGGGATTTGATAAAGTAGCAAATCGAATTTTAGTCTTTTTACGACTCCACCGGTCCATTACGGCGCGAAAATATGTGTATAACCTCAATTAGCGCACGCCGCCATCTTTGTTGTTAATTCGATTGGCGGTTCGGTGTTGGCGGTAGGATCTGGCGATTTTCGTAATCCGCAAATCGTCTTATTGTTAGTAATTTCGTCGAATTCGATAATAAATAGTTTTCTGTTTGTTTTGTAAAGTTTAATTTGAAAATTCGAGCCGACAATCGGATTATATGTTCGTTTTTATTTTCGGACAACTAACAATAGTCAGGTAAAATTACCCTGTTTCCCTATCTAAATAACTAGAATGTAATTTCTGACATTTTGAGAGCCACTTCAATGAATCGTATTTGGGGATGAAATGTGTCTTGTCTTTACGGCCTCTAGTGTCATAATGGCCTTACCCGAATCGTATTAATCGTGTAATATTCGAATGGAGCACAGCACCTCGATCGCGCATCATACGGATATTTTGTGTGCTAGACTGCGTGCGGTGCCCAACTATAATTCCACCCTTATTCCATATATATAGAATCAAACATCTTAATAGACACCTAGGGCTATCTTATGACTACTACAACTATCCATAACCCTTGATTTTACCGAAGTTAGATAAAGTTTGCCCTTTCTCCAATATATATATCTATATATTCGGTATAAGGAGGCCTCTTCTATTTGATCGGTGTAATCAAGGGGATGTTATTGCGTTCGGAACGATGGGCTCCTCATAACCGACTACACCCTTTCAAAACTAATCAA
>JAZBGZ010000700.1:0-13042 GCA_037414795.1 Stenodera caucasica | reverse complement strand
TACGCTATTACTATGTGAACGATGACCCGTCTATAGATGGCGACAAGATAAACTGTCGACGTGGCAGTTTTAGTGTTATCGCGACGAATCGCCGACATTGTGCCAAAATCCAAAGCGAATCCCATAAAATACTGATAAACAATCGATGAAATACACCGAAAAAACATTAACCAAAAACAACTATATTGTCGACTATAAGTATTGAATTAATTGAATAGACCGGAAGCCAATGGTGGCTAGATGTGTGTGAATTAAACAAAAGCCCAGCGCCGATCCAACATATGTCAGATTAAAATCATATCAACTTTGAATTGAAGAATAATAATAATAAAAAAATAATACAAAACACACAAAGTAACTGTGAAAAGAAAAAGTTTAACTCTATCTTTTTATCGTCGAACAACAAAAAGGGCGCAAGAGGGTGCAAAATAGGGTATATATACACAATTGTGATTCATCCAGTCTTATTGAGATTTCAAACTGTTTTCGTTTTTCTGTTGTGGAACATTTCGGGTACCGCTTTTATTACACCAGTCAAATAAAATAAGTATCAAAATAATAAAAACGAAAGCTTTAGAGTTTTATCCGCGTATTGGTCCAGTCGGACTATAAAATCTAAAACTACTACAACAACAGAGATAAGCCAATTGTGTGCCGTTCATATCAAAGCGATCGTGTATGTGTGTGGGTTAGAAATTTGTCTATCAAGATTTCCACCCCTGTGTAGTCGGGGTGCGGACTTGGGGCTAATTTCGGGCCGTGGACAATGATTACGGGGTGTACGGTGGATGGGGGCGGTTGTCGGAGGGATGACCGCGGCCGTTCCTGAGGCGCTGTCGCTCATTAAGTCACGGAAACTGAACGTTGGCAATTTCCCATTTTCCCTCTTCTACCGTTCGGAATTACAACATAGCCGTGACTAGATTCGGCTATGTTGTTATTGGAAATTTCGAAAATTCACCCCCCGAAAATAAAAATTCGATTTTGCGGCTGATTTTTACAACACAGCTACCTGATGCCAATAAAATCGGATTTTATTGACTCAATAGCAAAATTTTCTATGATTATATTTGGTGTTGTAAATCATGGAAAAAGCCGAAAACCAGGTCGAAATTGTAAAATTTTTAATCATATCGGTCGAAATATGGCCGCATTGCTTTGACTAGACGAGATGCCGGTGCTACTGGAGAAATTTTTATGGTTTTATTACATGGAAAATTCGAACAATCATAAAACTAGATGAAATTTGGGCGAATTTTTCGAAATCCACCCTCGACTCGAATAATACACAACCAAATCGCTGATAAGCTCTAAATCTGATTTCACGGACAATTGACTAGAAGGGCGATTTGTTCCAAATTTTCTACAAAGATTTAAATCTACACAAATGTTATTCGATCTATTTTTATTCAACTGAGATTAAAAACGAAAATGATCCGCATCTGTTGCCGGTTTTATTGTAGAATTACACACGAAAATTCGTGAATAATACACCCGGATATTCAGAAATTGTAGAAATTCACCAAAAAAATGAATAATACGGGGATTAAGATCCAATTACAACACAATTATAAAATTGGAAATGAAAAAATTGAGCCCATTCTCGAAATTTGAATTCGGTACTAGTAGCGCTATCTGCGGGACTTCGTCCAAACTCGTAGTTCCGCTACCAATCACGAGATGACTCTATTCAACTTGTTCATCAAGTTTCGCTTGTAATAATCGAATAATTACTCAAATTAATTCAAATTATTTGTAATTTTTGTCAGTTGTTTACTGATTCATCACCCAAAACACAATTTTATCACTCCGCTATCTGTTAAGTGTATAGTTTGGCTACTGTTCGCTAGATGGCGAGCCCCGCCGATAACTTCGGGTAAGTTATATTGGGAAATATTGTACAATTTACAACCGATAGATGGCGTAAATACTAGATAACTACAATTCAATATGGATGATGGCGGTTATTTTAAAAGACTAGTTATGTTTTCTAATAGAATTTTATTGAGTGATTTAGATACCATCTTCGAATTGTTCACAAAATTCCGAAATTCTAATATAAGTTTTACGTTGATCATCAATCAGATCTTGTAAGATTTGTTCCCATTTTTTGGCAAATTCAAAACGATTATAATTAGCATTATTATCATAAAGTTGTTGGGCTGTATGTAAAAAATCGGCCAATTTCTCAATTGATTGTTCACAATAACCAACAACATCCCATTCAATATCAATTTGTTCAGCAATATTATTAACATCATTATCAGATGATCGACGATCATTATCATCAATATTGACATCATCATTAATATCACCTTCATAACTATCAGTATTATTACTATTATTATTATTATTGTTATAATTGATATTATTATTATCGTTATTATAAAATAGTACTGGTGGTTGGGTGTCGATTTTTATGTCTCTTACAGTTAATTCTTTAACACGATCAGCATATCTTAAAGTATTCAATGTATTCTCAACGGAACGTATATTTGGTGATATTAAAGCGATCATACACGTTCGTGTTTTATCATTAATGAATGAATCACGTAATATTTTCGTTAATAAACAACGTCGAAACGGGCAATATTGCCCTTTTATATTTAATGCCCTTATACATTCTTTTAATGCTAATAATGAACTATTAATATCGGCCCCTTCTAATTGTCGTTGTCTATCCGATTTCATTGTATCAGCACCACGTTCATTACCAGCTAAATCAATCAACGATACACGTCCATATATATCCATATGTGGCAATTGTTTTAATGTTATTTGAAAGATTGCATGCGATCGTGATGAATTATGATTCGATGATGTCTGTCCAGATGTACGTTGAAAACTACCGCGTTTAATCAAACTTAAAATTTCCTCCATCGAATTGATTTGATATTCACTCAAACCAATCACTTGTACGATCTGATGGCCATCTTCCAATACACGTAAACGACCATTATTCTTCGATAGTAAATCGAAAGCGAAACGGCCGTAAATTTCGAAAAAACTCACATAAATCAACAGATTTTTATTCGAATATTTCGGCCAAGACACCATTTCTAATATATCAGCGGCCACCAATCCGTAAATACCGTTTTTGAAGTTCTGCGTACGACCTAGAAAAATGCACATATGAGAGATATGAGTGGAGATTGAGATTTGGTGGGAATACCGCGAAATTCGCCGCCCATGGTGTGGGTCTTCCCCGACCCGGTTTGTCCATAAGCAAAACACGTGGCATAGCCACCTTCGAAAATATTCTGCACCAATGGTTGTGCGGTAAATTTGTACACCATACCATTTGAACAATTCTCATCGAATACGTAATCGAAACGGAAATTTTGATTGTCTAAATATTTCGTTAAATCAACTTTTAATTTCGGTTCGTGCAATACTAATTGATTTTTCGTCGGCATCGTTATTATATCGATCTCTTTCGTTAATAATTCGTCCTCGTTCAATGGCCGTTTTCTAACGCACACCGTTATTTTATTATCGGCAATATTATCGTGAATATTCAACGGATCGTATTCTAGAAATTTCTGTTGATGCCGTATCATCTCCATATAATCAGCATACGGATGGCTTGTTTCTGTATTCAATTGTTTTATGATTTTCTCATCTAATAAACGTTGACGACGTTCTTCGCGTTTTTGGGCAATTTCTTCGATTTTCTTCACCGATTGCGATTTAAATGTGAAATTATTATCGGATTTTTGTTGTTTCTTCGTTAATACTTTAGTTGATGAACGATCTTGACGTATGAAAAATCGATTATTAATGACTGTATTGGGAAATTTCATCACTTACTCGCCGAATTTTCCTTCATTGTGTCATCTTCTTGTTGCGATTTACCATTATTGAAGATGTAGGAGAACATTTTTGCAACTATTATTTGAATTGAGATTAAATTGATGAATAAATATATATATTTTGAATGCAGTTGCGAAATGTGATGATTATTAGGTGTCAAATTTTGAAAACTGTATTCTTTTGTTTTTTTTTTTGTTTATTTTTCGTTGTTTTGATTAATAATATTGGGTACTTACCTCGCTTATCGTCGGGATTCTTTGACAACATTGTGCGATTTTATTGGGGAAATGGGATCGAATGGCGCGATTTCACCGGAAAATTGCGACAATATCGATCAAACTTCACCCAACAAATATGCATCGTAATAGGAAAATTATGAATATTCACCAGCGAAATACATCAAAGGGCTTTCGGAAAATCCAACTTCTCAAAGAGAAATAATGAAATTTATATTTTTCTCATTTTCAATTAGTCTATAATACCAGAGCCAACTGCAAAGATTCTCTATTGAAGCGCTTTTCCGATAATAAAATAAATAGATGGAAAATTTTCTATTGAAATATTCGAAAGAAATTATTGATGAACTTTACGCCCTAGATTTCCGACATTCTATATTTATTTCTCATATTATTCAATAAGTCTGGAATAAAATAGAGTATTCTCCGCTAATTAGTATTTTTTGTTTTGTTTAATTAGTTGGTAAAACGTTTTTTTTTTTCGAATATTTATGCGCGAGTTGAATAAAGGCTCGCCCGGCGCCTCCACCATTTTCCCACAATAATTCAATATTTCTAATTTTAAGGCTAATTATAAACTATATTTCGATCAATTTATACTAAAATAGATTAATTTGATTGTATTGAATCGATAAAAAGTCCGAATCAAAGTGGAAATTTTCCTAATTCAATTAATTCTGGCTTTGATGATTTCATCAGTTGTGGAAGACGAAATTTATCAAAGAACCATAAAAAAAAATTATGACCAATTAAATTAATTCAATAGAGCATATTTGATTTTGATATCAAAAGCAATTGTTTTTTATAAAAGCAGTATTTTTCCACAAAAGATCAAATCTACTTGTTCTCAATTTTTCACCGAGTTTATTGATTAATTTTTAGTTATTTTCATCACGACTATGTACCGAAATTAAATTCATTAATTCGTTGGGGAAATTTCGCGCACAAAAAATAGGTGTTCCTATTGATAAAAAATTAAGTGTGGCCGATTGAAAGAAACTTCTAACCATGCGATAGACTTTTTCGCTAGCCATCATTTTCCTTCGTCCATTGCCGTTGCTAAGGAACACATCTATTCTGATCTCATATAAAAATAATGGCTTAGGAAAAAGTATTGTGTTCCTTTGTAACGGCAGGAAGCAAAAGTGATGGCTAGCGAAAAAGTATTGTTTCTCAATCAGTCAAGATTTTATTCTATTGCTCATATGAAATTCGTCGAAGAAACAATTGGTAAAAAGTTTTCGTCAATAAATCACAATATTTGGCTTTTTTTTGTTGTAAATCAGTTTGTCTTTGATTTCTCGACAAAAGACTGTGAATAATTTGGACATTCGCTCGATTTTGTTCGATTAGAATCAAATTTCGGTCGATTAATCGAAAATTCAACCAATAACACAGAGATGCTCCAATTCTAAGGCCAAATTTATAGTTTTCCGTACAAAGATGGCGTACAATCATCATAATAAATATTCGACTATAACAATTTGTAATTAATTTTAATTTATTCAGCGTTTTTATCCTTCAATTTCGATCATTAAATTACCATAAATCCCCCATTCTTCTATCTTTAGACAAGATCATTATTTTTTTGCTGATTGTTGATGCATCTGATCGACGATAATTGGACACAGTCGACAACCTATTTACATTTTCTATATTATATTGAATCGAGAATTTGCCGACATACAAAACAAAAAAAAAAAAAAACACTTCGCTAATCAAGAAAACGTCAGTGTTGGAAAATTGAAGTCGAATCCACAACAAAAAGAAAAACCACCCCTATACCCGCCATCCCCACACCTACGCCGCTACTGTTGCGTAGTAGACGCAAATTTCAACAAAACTCCAAACGGGGAGGATACACCTCCACATAAAATCCATCAGACAATTGATTCAAAACAGTTGAAATCCAGTTGGCGAACATACAACAATTGAAACCAAAAAAGGCTACTTGATTTTTTTCGGTTTTTTTTCAATAAACATGGAATTGATTATTTGGTTAGTTTTGATTGTTGATTTAGTTGTTGTTATGGCTATTCCCGGATCGTTGGTCGATCATATCAAAGCCAACGAATTGCGACAGAATAAAGGTGAGTTTATCGCTAAATCAACAGGTCGCAAATCAATAATATTGTTTTGTTTTATAGTGAAACGTGGCCAACCCCAAATAATGGAAGAGAGTGCTAAAGAAATTCCTTTTTATGGCAAGCCGACTGCTATTAAACGGGGTAATTAACACAATAGGGGTCGATTTGAACTAGTCGCCAACTGGGAGACAAATTGTATTATTTCGATTGTTTTTATTCGATTTAGGTGTGAATTTGAAGAGTCCGTTAAGTGAATGGGAACACGAACAACAAACATTCTACGGTAATCCGGACACATTAACCAACATCCAATCAAGTCTCTACAATAACGACAATACATTCGATGATAAAACAATTGCCGAATACGAAAAAGGCTACCATTACGGTACGAACAAGGATAAATTGGATGAGGCATTAGAGAATGCCGTATTGAAATCGGAATTGTACGGTGAACCGGCTGCAATCAATCAATATCGTTATTATGGTAATGATGATAAGAAACGGAAACGGCGTAAACGTCGCGATGCCAAAAAAAACAGGTAATTGTTGAATTATCAAAAAAGCGCCGGTTTTTATTAAGGGTGGAATTGTGCAACAAGTTGCGGGGGTGGAGGCGAATTGTGAATCGATAATGGCACGGGTAAAGGTCACGTGTATACCGGAAAACATTCATCAAATTACCCCCACCACCACCACCAAATCAAAATACAATTCTCTATCAATTAAATCGAACAATTATTTTCAGTTTAACTGATCGTCTGAAACGCGATATTGATCTAACGCCTGAAGAGATTCTATCGATTTTAACCCTATACGAGACCGAACATCAACAACAACAACAACAACAAAATTACTTACATCGTCCATGGAAATTTGATGAATTCGATAATCAAGATAATGACGATGAAACTTGGCTAGATGGGCCTGTTGTTTATCCACAAGGCAACCGTAATAATGATTTAGGGCCCGGTTATATGTTCAATGAGAAACGTAATAATTGGATTGACGATCGTAATAAACGTTTTATGGTAGCTAAACGACACGATGATCCGATAACGAAAAATAATTTTTATACATTAACGCAATTATTACGTAATCAACATGAACCGAATTTACCACTTTATCATCGATTAGTTTTATAAAATAGATAAATCGATTATGATTGATTAATTGATGGAAAATATCGCTCATATTGTTGTTTTGATTTCGGATTTTAATCATTGTTCCAATGGAAATTATTTGAGAAAATTTTATTGAAAAATATAATCGATGTTTTTCGTGTAATTATTATTAAATGTTGATGAGAAACAGTCAGTCAGTATAATATTTATCAAATTCGACGTATTCTATCTGTAATTAATAATAAATTAATTCTATAATGTATAACTATATTTAATAAATGTATTCTGCAATTAACAGATTAATAGTGATTGTCAATTCGTTCGAATTTCCCACCAAACTTCCATCATTCGCGATTGGCCAATATAAAAGGCGGGCAATTTTGAAAATTATACTACAACAAATTGAATCGCGATTGATCATCAATTAGGGGTGATAACGAAAAAATTATTTAAGCCCCCAGATATTTCTGTATATTGAGATTAACTCACTTATAAATAATTACAATATTCACACCCGGCGCATCCACCATTTTATATTTCAACAATTTCCATTTGTACGGTATAAAATATTATAATCTTCACAAATTCGTCTAATTCCAGCAGTTCCAATGATGTGCACTACAAAAGAAAAATTCGATGAGTCAATAAAATGGTCCAGATAAGGAATTTTCTATTATAATAAATATATTAATAGAGAATTGATAATGAATTAGGGGAAATTCGCAAATATCGTCAATTATTTGGAATTTCCCAGAGCTAATCTAGATGAAGGACTTTCTCCAAGGCGATTCGCGAGCGGCCGGAGCCGGTACTGTTTCCTGAACGTTCAAATGTTTCTTGAACAATTGAACAATGTCACTATGTCGATGGTCGTAAGCTATCATCAAAGGTGTCCGTCCACAAATATCTGCCTTTTCAATATCAGCACCGTATTCAATTAAAACTTTAGCTAATCGATAATAACCAGTGATAGCAACATAATGTAAACAATTTCGACCCGTTAATTTGTCAATTAAATTAATATTAATACCATGTTTCAATAATAATACGAGATAATCAAGTCGTTCTAAACTATCAGTACTCAAAACCGCTTCTGTAATAATAAATAAATATAATTATTGTTTAAATTGATTGTTTGGTTTTTACCGAAAAATAGATTGAGTCTTTTTGTTGGATAGTCGATCCTCGCCCCATTTTTCAATAAAAATTTGACCAATTTCATATCAGGCTTATCAATCAAACAATTCGATAATGGTGTATTATCGAAACAATCGCTCTGATTAATATCGGCATCATAATCCAATAAAATACGAACTAAATCACGATAATCGAAACGTGTTGCTACCAATAATGGTGTATGTCCCCATAAATCGGTCTTATTCGGATCGGCACCATTTTCTAATAATAATTCCAATATACGTCGTTTATGTAAAATACATGCCAATATAACTGGTGTTAAATAATGATCAGTATGTTGATCCAATATTAAATCTTTATCTTCCATTAATACTTTAGCCATTTCATAATTACCACTTTCCGTAACAAGATGTATGGCATCATAGGCATCACCAGATTTATAATTTGGATCGGCGCCATGTTTCATACAAAATTTCAATAAATCCACATCATTTATCGATATAGCTTGAATCATACATTCATTCAGAGCATTTTCCTCTTAAACAAAGAAAACATTTGAAAAAAATATAGTTTAATCAGAAGATTATGTAGCGGACTTCCTAATGTTTTATAAGTCTGAAGATATGGATTCATACTTTTATGTCAAATAATTTGATAATTTACAAACTGCTAGATTTCTGATTTTATACATTTCGAATAAACCGCCTCAATCGTTTGTACTATCGGTCACTAGAGGGCGTTGCAAATTCGAGTGAGTAGTTCAAAATCAATTTCAAAGTAGGTTAAATATAATCGAATTGATTGTTTCAAAATAGCGCGATTTTCAAACTCATTCTGCAAATTCGTTACATAACGAAGGGAATAGAGAAAAAAAATCGATTATATGCTAATAATTTTTATTGTTAATCCAAAATATTAATCGTAAAAGGAAAACCTGTGAAATAAAAGTAACGAAACCACAAAAAAATATGTAAATATATTGCCTAAACTTTCAGTACCTACCTCTTTTATATTATCGTTATTTGTATATTATTTATAGTAAACTTTCTATTCGATATCAATCTCTATAGAAATATAATTGGAAAGATCGCCGTTCAATGTTTATGTTTGTTTAAGAGATATTGACTATTATCGTAAAATTTTCAATTTGTTTGAGAGGCAGCTGTTATTTATATGAAATTCACTTACCCTACGACTAAACCCCCAATAAAACGAAATTAAATCGAAATTATTAAAATTATTTCAGTTCAAAGAGAAATCAGCAACCTCTCAAGGTATTTTAATTTTTTTTTTTGATTATTTTAGTTGATTGTAGGAACAGCGAACGGTGGAGGACACTGGAACGCGCAAAGTCGACCTGGTTTTTTCGACACACAACTTGACCACCACCGCTCTTTCTCTCTGTCATATTTTTCTCTCGAACTGTGTCTCTGACTCGTTCTCCCGACATTTTTTGAACAGCTTACAGAGTGTTTTTTCGACTGCTACACAGCACACCACACTGCGCCTGCTGTTTACATAAAACACGTTAGTTATAAAATTGTACATTGTTTTCCATATAAAATAAAATTTCACTTATTTCATACAATTAGAGAATAAACCATTACAATTCATAAAAATATAAAACCAACTATTTCATCAATTATTTAAAAAAATAAGAAACAATTATAATTGAACGAAATAGCTAGTTTATAGTTCAACTTATAATTAAAACAAGAAATAATTTATTTATAATTGAGTTTATGAATGAGTTACGATTATACAAACCAAACTTAATCTAATTAAGAAAAACTGGTAGAAAAATACCAAAAATAAAGTGAAAAATAATTACATTTCGTCAGCGAGTAGAAACAAAGAAAATAATTGAAAAAAAATAATTAAACAACTAAAACTAACAATGAAGGCAAAATATTGTCAAATAAATTACATTTGTTTTTTTTTTTTAATAACCATAATTTTTTCAAACATATCAATCAAATCAAATTAGTGCTAAGGTCTAGAAGGTGTCTTTTTTTTTGTATATAATATTTTTTTGTATTTCATTTTAAATTATAGTTAGAGAGTTAAATACCTTGGATAAAACAGCTACATGTTTCAATGTTCACTCTCCTAAAGGGCTCCGTCAATAAGCACCTAAGATAACAATTTTATTAATTTTGAGATATAATTATAATTAATTATTCTATATACCTAAGACCTAGATCTCGAACGTGATTTACTATTTGATTTTGTTTTAGATCTTGATCGTTTCTCATCAGATTTTGTTTGTGATCTGGAACGTCCACGAGAACTCTTACTATCTGATCGTGATCGTGAAGCACTACGTGAACGATTCCGTCTTGATCTGGAACGTGAACGTCTACCACGTGAACGGGATCTTGATCTTGAATAACGTGAACGTGAACGAGACCTAATCAAATGTAATAATCAATATATAGTTTAATTTCAATTTATGGAATTGAACTGAATTGATTACCGTCGACGCCCTCTATAACGACGATGAGGCGATGTAGGGCGTCCATAACGAGCCATTTGTACTCTCAATTCCCTACCATCAAGCATACGACCATCCATTGCGTCTAGTGCATCTTCAGCATCTCTTTTATCATAAAATCTATACATAATAAGCATAAAAAATTAATTGGAGAATTTTACAATTAAGAGCTCAACAAACCTGACGAAAGCGAATCCTCGACTTTCTCGTGTAAAACGATCACGAGGTATATAAATATCACCAACATCACCACAACGTTCAAAAACTCGTCTAAGATCTTCTGGTGTTGTACGATATGTTAGATTGTCAACTTTCAATGATACCATACCATCAATACGTGGTGGTGGACGACCATAACTCATTTTGATCAATTAAATCGAATTTAAATAATTGATTAATTAAATAATTACGATAATTATGAAACTTGATAAGTTTTCTTTTTTAATTGAGAAAGAAAAACGAACAAAAATCGTCACTAACGACGTGTCAACTTTTATACAATATGGCGATCTAAAATGGCGGCTAAAAAGAACATTGTTGTCAAATTATCCCCACTCTCGAATTTCACCAATAATTTGCAGCATAAAAAAAATTGAATATCACCAGAATTATTTTTAATTGATTAATAAAAATACCAGAATTATGAAAATAATTTGTTTCAGATAATAACAATCAAATAAATATCGAATCAATTGAAATTGTGGCAATGCGGCGTATAACGGTTCTTTTGTTTCTAAACAATTTTAGAACTACTGTTTACATTTGGACTGAAACATAGTTGGCGGGATAATTTGGTCGCAACATAACCTCAATTAATTCATAATTATTATAATACAAAATTCACAATTTCGTTATGATTAAGATGAATAAAAGGTTGTATAGTTTAAAATATGATAGTAGAGTGATCTGATTTTATAATTTTAGACAATCCAAGTCGGATTCCAGCCAGAAAATTGAAAATAAACGTACAAAATCCCAACAAGATCATTGTAAATTTTGTGAACAAAATCTTAATGATATTACTTATTATTCCGGTCATTATGAGAATTCTTGTGAAGAATCTGTTGTTTTAACTAACGATAAATTCGCTTTATTTACTGGAGATGAAGATGATATTCCTGAAATTGATCAAATTCCAACATTAAAAGTTTGTCTTTAGAAGCAAGATTTAAATAGAATTATGACTGAAATCTTTCAATTTCAGATAACTAATTACAGTATTTATGATGAAAATTCGCATTTATGTTCTATTGATAATGGTTTAATTGAAAAAAATGTTCTATTATATTTATCTGGTTATATAAAAACAATTGATAATGATGATCCATCTATTAAAAATGGTATTCCATCACATGATATTGGACCAATAAATGAATGGTATATTATGGGTTTTGATGGTGGTGATAAATCACCAATCAGTATTATAACAATATATGCACAATATGTTCTGATGGAACCATCAAAACAATATAGAAAATTTATCGAAATTTTACACGAAAAAATTAAATTACTTAAAATTGTAATTGAATTTCTAATTGATAATTATTCGAAAGATCCGACATATGAAGATCTACTATATTACTTGAATTTAACAAATTATGGACTCACTGAAGATTTCTTATTACAACATGCCCAATTTATTTGTGATCAAGTAATTAATTCAATAATCAATTTATAGAAATTATAAAAATTGTTGCAGATTTATAATTTTAATGATAGTGGAGATGATGATAAACCATTAATGGGTACCCCATGTGTTCAATATTTGATCGATATGTGTAATATAACGTTTGATGAACGGAAATTGATGAAGAAAACTAAAGATAATGTTGAAAATTTAATTAAAAATAAAACAAATTCAACAAAAGCAACAACAACTGAATTAGTACGATCAATTTTCGACGGATTTTTCTCAAATCAACTCGAATCAAATGATAATAATCGGGAAATTGTCGAAGAAATTCCACAAAAAATTAGCATCAATAAAACCGAATGGTTGGGTGTATCAATGGGGGAGATTCAAAGGCGGCAATTCTACAATTCCGCAATTATAGGTCGAAATTGTAGCCTCAAATTTCGCTTATTTTACTAATTTTGTGATTTTAGGGGGTGAAATTATTGTGAAATGTGGCGATTTTGTTATTTTGAATACCG
>JAZBGZ010000699.1:11638-32627 GCA_037414795.1 Stenodera caucasica | reverse complement strand
CTAGAAATATTACAATTTTACTGAAAAGATTGAGAGCATGTGGAAGCCCTACTGGAAAACTTTAATAGGGCAAGATTCAATATTTTGCATGAAATTTCCATTTTTATCTAAAAAGCAAAAACAATATTGAAGTTGAATTGCTATCGTTTTAGCAATCTCCATTTTTCAAATTTAGTTTAAATTATGAATCTCTTCTACAATTCTACATTTACAATTATAGATATGAGTTAATTTTTGCTGGATGAAAATTAAATTCTACCCACGTAAACATTTGGTTTGGTTAAAAACGGGTCCAGATGCCCTTTTTCCCCCTACAGCCGATCCTGGTTGTACATAGTACGTACAATATAGCCCGAATATTTGTCGTCAATTTCTGTTCTCCTATAAAAAGTAATTATAGCGATGGGTAAATGTGCGATAAAGCCGACTATTGGGGTGTACGTAAATGACAGACAAGGGTGTTGTTCTTTTGTTGGAGATTGATTATGAAAAGCGACAGCATGACAAAACCACGAAAACACGCTCCAACAATGGCCGACCTGCACGAAAATCCGACAAATAAATAATACGCGGATAATGCGTGTATGTAAACAGGATAGGTTTTTATGGAAATAGTGAGAACTGCAAACAATCTCGACCCCATATAGAAAATTCTCAAAAACTACCCAAGTCTGTTATAAATATAATATGTTTTCAATTCGAAAACGTCTAACCGGCGTTTTTAAATCGATGATTGATCGACTATTCAGTCCATTCTCTAGTTAGTTACCCTCGGCAATGTTTCAAAGTCCATCAATAACAACAAAAAAATATTTATGTATAAACGACAAGAAATTGACCTGCTAAAGAAATGCAATAATGGGTAATTTGTTATAGTTTGATTGTAATTAGTCGCGTAGAGATTAGCATTTTCTGGATCGAAATCGAGTTGAGATAATGCGGATAAAAACATGACCATAATAACCATAGAGAACGTCTCCGATAAAATAATGCGAATTATGATATAGACAAGCTAATATGACAAAGTCCGACTCATAAGTTTATCTTGGGAACAATGGGACCCAGTTCCAGGAGAATACAAATGTCCAATCCATAATATTAAATCTGTCGACTATTGTCTAATTGCAATGAACGGAGATCATTCGACCGCCAAGATCAACAATTCTTACCGGACCCTAGTGAATTATTCATGACCATCGAACAGGACCGGGCTAGAAATTTTCCATAATTACTCTATCTATTGTTTATTGATTTCAGTTAAAATTGGGGAATTTTGATTGTACAAGACTGGTAGCAGTGTAATCCGTTAACAATAGACTCATATCTACTACACCGATTCCCATATATTCAAAAGAATGAAACCAAGACAGAGAGGCACGATTTAGTATAATTTTATGGCCAGACTACCTGGTGGTCCGGTGACGGATGGGACCAGTAGCGCTCGTTACGTCTCGCCCATTCAAAGATTATCATTCTTTTGATATCAAAACGGATGTTGGGTGAGAAACAACCGCCTCCACTAGGTGTTGGCGATGTAACTACATGGATGGGCGCGACCTCGGCACCATCATCTTCAACTTAAACAACGATAAAATCTACGATAATGTCTTTGGACTTTGCATATTGTTCATCTTCCAACATGATATAATCAAATGAAATCCATCAGAAATCAATGCTAATTGAACATTTAGTTTTATTATAACTACTTACCTACTTAAATATTATGTTACTTATAGATAAATTGAGATGAATTTTTTATCAATTTCCCACAATCTAAAGAGGGTGAACTACTTAAACATTTTTATCATCCACTTTGTATTCATAGGCTACTGCGATGTCATAATTCCGTTTAATCGATACACGCCGCTTGTCTTATCAGACAATGAACAGTTCGACACATGGAGTTTAATTAAGGCCCAACTCAAGTTTGTGTTGTGTCAATATTTTCGTTGACTTATACACAGAGATAGAGATAGAGATAGAGAGAGGGTGTGTAATTGGCTCACGTCGTTGTTTGAAGATGTCTTTGATCTGTCCAGTTGCCATCTTGTGTGTACACAAGTCCGATGAAACTTACATGAACTCAAAGCCTGAACGCAATTTCGATTGGTGTTTATTAGAAGGTCGATTGTAGTTTCGATCTAACCTAACGCCTTGTTGTCTGACGCCCTGTCAAAGATATTGGATCGGCTTCAATACATTTGTTCTTTGGAAAGTTTTACAATTTACTCTAGGGTGAAATTGTCGATCCAAATCCAAATCCACACATTTATCCTATCGATATAGCGAATAAAATTGATTCAAGATGTATGAATGTATTAGGTTGGTATTAGATATTTATTTAGATGGAATATTGACATATTATTATTTGTTTTCGATATGATTGGATCCTTTCCGATGGAGCTCAATAATAACTAGATTTAATAATGAATAGAGTGTGAAAGGTAGATAAAGGATGAGTAATCAGAAACGCGTGCCTGACCGATGCTCCGTTATCAGGCAATATGCAGCTTGGAATACACCTTTATGGCTTTATTAACTGCCATATGAATTTAATTAACTTGGTGTCATCCAATATTTAAATTGCTAAATTCATGTTTGCATCATCGCTGCTAGGCTATAAATATTACTTTAATCAAACATATGTCGACTTTTAATAAAACCAAATTACTCACAGATATTCATATTTACCCTACAATTATCCTATTGTGGGCATCAATTCAATATTATAATTAAAATCGAGCCGATTCTGCATCCAAAAAGGAGAGAAAACTGAAAAATCTCCTAAATTGCACACTTCAACTCAAAACTAACACTTTTGTTACCTGTCTGCCCAACTCAAAAACCACTCACTAGATTTTGAAGAAGCTAGGTTTGATGTTTAAACGGATAGTATTTTCATCAAATAGATTATTGATGTGTTTTCGTGAAATTTCGCTATTAATTGGGTAACAAATGAATGTATTTCGTATAGTGTCAAGTTTTAGTGTATGTCATTTATACGGGGCACGACTGTCCATGTAATCGTTCCAAATCAATAGCTTTTATATTGGCCAGCAATAACCCATAAACAAGAGGAGACAAAGCTGCTGGTCGTGCATTACATCCGACATTAATTGTACTCGGATCGTACATGTGTAGGACACGCGTCGCGGCGGCCTCATCATCTGGCGTCATTGTTGTCCAAACAGTCATTCGACAATCGACGACCGCCAAACACCAACAAAAAATATGTCTTCAATTTTTATGTAGAATTCGATTGTGTTATCAATGCTAACGCCATCCTGCTATTGGGATGAATTTCCAATAAAGCACCCCTTGAGATTTCATCTTTGTCTAATCCATAGCGAATATGTATATGTATAGTGTTTTATTGACGTGTGAAGATGGGAAGTTTGCTAGCGATGATTAATTACAGTACTGCTGACATCGCACTGACACTGATGACTTATTACTTTATTACCGCCCCCGTTACGGAGGAATTTTAACTTCGACAAAAGCTCCAAGGGTAGCAGTAACTGCGGCAATCTTCTAAGTAACCATTGTTTCGAATTGTTTTGTGTTGAGTCTGTGAAGAGAATCTGATGCTAATGCAATTGGTTTTTATATACTCAACTAAATCCCAATGTCATCATGGGGGACTTTACTTATACATTGCCAATTTGCAAAGCCCCCAAATAAACAGGGACGTATTCTATTTCAAAAAATTTCCATCTGATAGGTATCTACCTATTCCGAGAATAATGAATTCATCAACACGTCTGTTGTTTATTAAGAGGACGATTTGGTGTGTTGTACAATTCTGTTGGAAATGCGGTCAAATTATGGTGCAAGTTCTAGGTGTGAAGCACTAGGGGTCCGGCCCTGTACGGCCTCATCGCAACGGGAGCCGCCAACTTATTTGGGATTTTTAATATAGTCGAGAGTGTTAGGTTGCTGATGAATATTTCATGATACGCGCAGTATCAAGTACGGCTCCTATCCAAGCCTAAATGAGATGTTGGAGGAAGTAAGAACGCGACCCGTTGGATTTGCAATAGAACTTCTTTTTTTCGTTTTTTATTATTTTCGTTTTACTCGCTTTATTCCCTTCTTCATTTCGAGTGCTTACGCACAAACGCCCATAAAATTCAACGTATATTCCTGTTAGAGACCGAAAGCAATGTAATGCGATATTGGTTCGAGTTTTGTGGCCTCAAATCCCACGAGATGACGTCTCCAATTGGTCCAGAAATCGACCAAAATCACTCTCTATTGCCGACGCCCCTAAAAATGGCAAAATTACATCCACCTCGATTTTTCAATGTTTACATTGGCATCGGCTTCGTCGAAATGTAGATTGTAGATGATGAAACCCATTTCAAATGTATTATATAGAGAGATATCTAAGGCTCATTTCCGTTCTTTTGAATATTTCACACTATTCCAATATTAGATTGGGCTTTATTCTTCGAGAAAAACGTCCATCGCCCTATCATCAATTCTTCCACTAAATAAAACAAAGCCCCAACGATTCATAAATATCCATATTTTTTTTATTAATTTACATTTTACAACTGCCCAAATTCCAGGCCGTGTCATAATCTGTTATGAGTCGAGTTCGGGTACTTAATATTTGAAATGGTATTCAAATGAACAGCGCATATTTCACATCAGTCAAATCGTTGTGACATGGAGCACCATATAATTGACAGCTGTAGATGAGAGAGGGAGAGAAAACGACTATCCACCCCTATAGCCCACAAATCGGGGGTGGAATGCATTGTACCCGCTATTGACTAACTTCAATACCTCTCAGATATTGAATTTTTCACGTGATCAGCCCGCAAGTATTTCTGGTATTCTTGGACCGCCGACAATGAGGAATTGCTGTCAAATGGTCACCTTTGTTATCACTATACAGGATGTTCCCCAACGATGATTCCATGGCTATCATTCTGAGACCATAAGTCTCCTGAGCAGATTCCTTTACAAAATATTCGAAGATGCTGAAATTTATTAAGTATTGATTTGGGAGATATTTCTTAGCTTGCAACATCAGTGACATGGGTAAAGAAATTGAAATGTTCTTAAAAAAAAGTTCTTTATGGAAAGAGTTAATTTATCTATAAACTTCCACTACCTCTTCTCAAAAACAAAACTACTCAGGAATCATCCCTTGAAATATTTTGTAATTATTTGGGAACAGCCTGTAAATGTGGATGAAGTTGAAGCAATCTAATTGGGTGGTGACAACTAATAAAATATTATTATCATTGAAATATTTGTCTGGTCCCAATAAATCATTGGATCAAAGAAAAATTGATAATAATAAACACGTACATGTTTGTTGAGTCGATGAAAACTGTCTATCTTTAGATATTATTTTTATTGCAAGTGAAGAGGGAAAAAAGGCCTCATAATATTGAAAATAAACTCATCAAAGTGAAGCAACGAAATAAGCTCGTTTCATCTGTAGCGATCGTCGGCGATTGATCTACAACAAGTGTTTACAGGGTCAATACGAGTCCAGATTTTCAATTAGAAGTCAGTATTTGTACAGCTCTCGTTATGATTTCATATTGGACAAGTCGATCTGGATGTTTGTTTTGGACATTTGTTGCTGACAAGGGCGTCTCGACGGCTATACTCAAACAAATATCGAAACTTATTATTTCTGCGTCTGGACCACTCTCCATATTTATTCTCGATAAATTCAATTTTTCCATCGTATACTCGAATTGAGGGAGGAGGGGGCTGTGACGTCGAGAATGGAAAATTTGGTGTCGTCTAAATGCATGGTGATCTTGCCCCAAATTTATTCGTTTCGGTTAAAATCGAGCTTAAAAGGTTTCCAGGGATATGCCGTTGTCAGTTTGAGGAGCAGAAAGGGTCGGTGTTGGCTTAAAAAGGCCACTCTCGAATCACAATCCATCTCGATTACATGAAAAGAATACGACAACAATTTTATTCTCATTTAGTAACTCAGAAAATTTCAATAATAATAATAATAATAATAATAATAACAGTAATAATAAAGAAGGGGCTTATTTTCAATAGAGATGAGAGAGGAAACAACGTCACATTATATAATTGATGACACGACTACCCTTTTGCGATCTACATATTTTCAGTACCCAGTTTTTAATAAATAGCTCCTTGTTCTTAGTTGGACATATTCCCCGACATGCATTAATAATAATGTTTGGTGCTTGACAGGAAAAGAAAAATCACAGTGTTGTTTCAATATTAGAAATATTCCCAGAGGCTTAATACAGAATGGGGTATTTTTCTGAATATTCGACACGTCGTCGTTGTCGTCGTCAACCTGTCATCGTGCCTTTGATGGGATTAAATTTGTAAAATTCGTTCCAAACAAGACTACTACTTTGGATATGTCCTGTAATAAATATGATTAACAATAAACATAGTTGTTGTTATTATTATTATAATGTAACAAAAGTTTTCGATACAATAATTAACAAGTTGGCAGAAATTCGGGTGCGATAATCCCCATTGATGCGATTAGATTTGACGAAAAAGCGTATACGTCTTTCTCTCCAATTGAAAACAACTATATAGCAATTGTTGCGTTGACAGTAAGACACCCTTATAGGCAGGACACATGTGTTATTTTCGTCATTACGTTCACTATAGAGTTTTTGGACGGGAAGCGGATTATATCAACCGAACTACAATCGACCTAAACGAAACATTATTGTTAGTAACATTCAATTCAATCGAATATTTTATTTGGATGGTTGGGAAACGATATAGAAAAAGGATCAGTGCTTATTGACCCACCCACAGGACAATCTGACAAATCGGATCAAAAAGTCGACAATATTGTCGCGGTATACAATGGACTTGAACAGATTTAACGCGTCAATGTGTTTCTGGAGCTTTGACAGAAATGACAGTTATTCAACAGAATAGTAGGCGGATTTCGCCCATTCTCGCTCAACTCTATCGGATGTCTGGATAGTTTAGCGGTTGGAATATCTACAATAAATAGTCTTGATTATTTTTTTATTCGGTAATTGAGTGGATCGATTGATTTGGTTATTTTCGAGTCGATTTGTTTGGTCGTGAACGACACCAAGGCCGTGCGGTGGAATCGACACATTGGTTACCCTCGTTAACGCCAACTGACTAATGGCGGAAGCATTAGCACTATCAGTTACTAAATAAGGCGATCACGCCGTATAATGGCCACTTTTCCGGTCTGTCCTCTCTAGCCATTATTTTATTGTATTGCCACTTCGGTCGACTGGTTTACAGTAATTAAATTAGAGACGAACGCTAGTGTAACATCTGCGAAATGGTAGAAATACAGAAGCTGATGGTTTGTTATCTAAATGGACGATTCGATCGTCTCTGTTAACTATTTGATTTATTACACCAATCAACATTGACTCTTGTTTATTTCTCCTCTATATATGTACAAGTTTTTTTTTTTATTTTATTTATTTATCTTTAAAACTAGTCTAGAATTTAGAAGGTAATAATAGTAGAAATTTCGGTGGTCTCCTATCTAAATGACATCTAGCAATGTTTTTTTGTATATGTATGTGACTTTGTAATGATAATGTCCGGACTACACCTGTATAAGTGGACCGCCCCATAGCCCTAGTCTATTTTACATAATAATAACAATGTAATAGCAGATAAAAACGTATTGTCATATGGACTTATTCGTAGAGATGGTCTAAATGCTGATATCAAGTCTAGTTTAAGATGTGTTCTAGTTATGTGAATACATATGTATGTATGTTGTACGTCGTTTAGATATGCTGCTCTAATAAGAGACAATTGTGGGTTTTGTGCTGGTGGGCTGGTTTTATTACATCGCTACCGGTTGTACGTGATGTTTTACAGGGAATCTCATAATCTGAAAACAAGCCAGAGATGATGGTTTTTACGACCACCGCATGGACACATGCTTGGAATAATGACATTAAATAATATGTATTAAGATCTTACCTGGCTTATTCATATTTATGTTATGGAAATTGCCGAATAAATCAATATTAGTTGTTATTTATTTTTTATCTACTTCATCATTATCATTATTATTATTATTATATTTGGTAATTTCAATGGTACAAATGATATATGTATGTATTTGTAGTTTATATAAATGTCCAGATTTATTCATATCCCAGCTGCTCGTTCAAATATAATAAACCAACTTTCAAAACATTTACCCACATAGAGAGAGAGTTTTAGGCCAACTTAATCCAGGAGGTGTAATAATTTTTCATATACTCGGTCATTGTTAATCTGGCATTTTCCACACAGACAGACAATCCCTCAAAAAATAATTTGTTAACAAACCAAATTGAATTAATATCACTCAACAATCGTGGAAATTAAAGAAAAACTACCTGTCTTTCATATTTTTCCAATCAAATATTTCAATTCTAATAATAATAAATCATCAATGTGAATTGTGTATAATCTATGTTTTGGTTGCGGGTGGTCAAAATTGTCAGCTATAGGTGTGCTAACTTCATTACGATAAAACGGATTTGCACCTGGACCATACATCACTGGTAGTCTTCATGGGCCCTTCCGGCCTACTCTTCAATTCGAACCATTCGTAACAATACAGCTGTGATAATATGTTTGGTTCGTTTTGACAGCAGGAGGGCCACATATTAATCATGGGCCTCTTTAACGAATTCCTTTAAATTATCACCATTATTATTATTATTAGGTATGTCATAAAAGTGGTCAAATATTTTCTGCGTGATTAATATCTTTTTTTATTATAATTATAATTATTATTCTTATTAAATATAAATTATACGAATTTATTGTGTTTGGACAAGATTTCTACATTTGCAAATCGCGTTGTTCTTATCAAGTTTGTTCAAAGGACACGTGAGCGGTAAATTTCCATGTTATCAAGGACTTAGGGCAATAAATTCAGTCTAGAATAAAAACCTTCCTACCGTCGACACATATCGCTCATTACATTTAAAATATTACAAGGGCTATGTAGTTTCATTAATCACTACTTTGAGCTTATCTGTATTAGGGCCGTGTGTCTTAATAGTCGAACAGGGACTAAAACTGACTGGAACAACAACAACAACAACAACAAGAGCAACAACAACAACAACGGACGGTTTTGCTCGAGGAAGTGGTACATATGTGCGGGACAATGTTCAATGTCTCGAGGGAATTACCGCTACTACTATTACCAACATTGAAACTATATACATATAATTACACCCAATCTAGAGACATCACCACATTAAGCTCGTCTTCACTTTCTATATGAGAAAAACAGAAATACACAGAATTACACTGAATCTAGAGTTTCTGTTCTTCACTGAAAATCCCACAAATTCGTTGAATACGTAGATAAAATAGATAGTAAGGAGTTGCTGTCTTTGTCGATTGTTCTAGTAGTAGAGTAGAGACTTGGCAATTTCATGTTAGTCAAACAAAGAGCTATCCGGATTCGATAGTTCGAAATATCGACGATTGGTTTGCCATGATGTAGAGTAAGGAGATGGCTTAAAGGATCTATGGCCCTACTCGCCTTGCTCATAGTGTATAGCGAGGGAGTCTGTATTAATGTTTCTATTACACGGCCAAATACAACATTTCGTCTAGGTCCATCGAGCAGCCCTTAGATTATCTGGAGTGAGGACACAAATATGGCCGGATTGAACATTTTCGGGAAACTGTACAACAACTTGTTCACTAATACAGTTCGGTTAAACATAACACGACGTCATTTGGTTGGTCATAAATTTCCAACGACAACTTGTTGAAATATTCATAGTTGATGAGAAAATATTCCTAATAATAATAATAATCATCAATTAAATAGGAAAATTTTTAAAGAAGTAGGTATAGTTTTATTGTATTTTTCTGTTATTGTTTTAGCAAGACTCGTTTGTACTTATGATACAATGGACCATTACTCTTCATCTAGAATTCTTTGCTCGCTTTATCACCATCACCATCATTAATATCACTTTTGTTCAAAAGTCGAGATGCTCGACTTGTATACCTACCTATCCTATCCCTTGGAGTCGGCTAATGGTGATAAACATTTTTACACAATGTAGAGTAAACGGCCGCATCTTCGTGTTGATTACTTGTTAGATTTGTTGCTTTAGTAACATTAAACTTGGAAATTCAACCCTTATATAGAGAAAAAAAAATTTAAACAGGTAGGTAGGTAGTATATAGTATAGTAGATACCTAAATAAAATGGTATAGTGGAGGAAAGTTTAAGGGCGATATTTAAACTTTATACACTCATCTTTTCGAAATTTATGACATCCTTCAAGGTTTTTAAAACACCACTAAAGTAATTTTGAAACATGGTTTTAATTTTAACGGGGGAACGGAATAGGATGAGAATCACATCTGCTGCGACGCGGAAAGGGAAGGAAGCCTAATGGTTGACAACCTTGTTGTAATGAAATATTATGATATATGTATTAGTTTGGATATGTAAAATTGTTATTTTCATTATATACAACTTGACATTAATCATTTCAACTATACATATACCTATATATGTATATAGGTAGGTATATAAATTATTACTAATATGATAGTGGTGAAACTTTTTATGTACGAAATAATAAACAGTTATCTGGTTTATTGAATTATTGCGAGCTATCTTCGAAAGAATCGTGCATAATATAGATTTTTAATTTCGGCTTGATTCGATATGAACATGGTAGTCGACAGAGACTGTCCCAGTTTGAAATTTATTCGAGTCTAGTGCTATGTACGACACTGTACGTATTTACATAGACGTCCAAACAAGTGGTTGTGGTTTTTAATTATGGCATTCTCGGCATATAAATCTGTCAAAATGAATGAAGATATTTAGAATTTATAACCAATGTATCCATTTTGAAATAAATAAAGCAAAGAAGCAATAATAATGTTTTTAATTTGAGAAAGTACCGCGCTCGGATTCAATATTACCAACTATATGTATGTATGTAGATATAATATAACATTATTGCTATGTATCAACAGACACAATAGTCCTTTGAACAAGAATACAAATCAAATAAATGACCATGTAGCACTGAGAGGAATTTCAAGCACGATCAGACGTTCAATACGTTTATTATTTATAGTATCGGAATGTTGGACAGGGCAGGTAAACAAATGACTACGGAATGACCCCAGGGGGCGGTGCTAAACAAACATCCCGTCGAGTTTAACGTGAATCGGACCCAAATCCAGAGATATACCTACACAGGGCACTTTTCAGCCTCGAATCAGAAATACGATACATATACCTAGTTCATATTTAATCTAATCGATAACAGGTGTGTACTGATAAATTTCTACCATTGTTTTAATGCATATTAAGTGCGAAATTCCGGCTCTCATGCGGCCTTACATTAGTAGATTATTGAATTTTAATAAAATTAACTGGAAATTCTCAATTGTACAATTTCGATTCTGATAACATCAATTATATTCATATCATGATATCGTTATCATCATGTGGAATATGGATCTGATGATTAAGTCATTATGCCACAACAAAACATAGGCACGAACTGAATCAGTCGGATAACATGTCAACATTAATATCCAAATTAAAATGATTAAAACTTCTCGAGATATGCACAAGTTGATATCATCCAGTGATTAGATCTTTAAACTAATGAGTTTGTCGAATCGTGCCGCAGGCAATCTATCATCACATAATTGAATTTCCCACTTTTTCATTTATAATCAACAATCAAACTAATTTTTATTCAGCGATTATTATCGCTATTGAGATAATTGGAAATGGAGATGAAGATGAACTTTTTTAAAAAAAATTTTGTTTTTTTTTTTTTTAGTTAAATTCAAATGATTTACAATGAAGGAAGCTGTTTTTATGATTTCAGGAAACACAAATAAGACATCAACAGACACGGAAGTGTCTCCAATGAACATTCCCTAGATCTCTAGAGGGAGTTATAAAATCTGTTAACACTGACGCACGATAAATCGATTTGTTTTGACTGCGAGATCAGGTGAGAAGACATCATCACAGTATGTAGTGAAATTGTTTGTTTTATGTAGAACATCAGCTTATACCCTGAGGAACTGAAATAGACTACTACTAGAAATATCACAAAAAATTTGTCAACAAAACAAAACAACAAAATAAAAAAAACCGAAAAAAGAATTACGAGTTGAGAAAAGCCGAATTGTATTATTTGGCCGTAGTTTCCCTTGGGATAGAGGGGGGCCAGGATATCCGCGACGTTCATGCCCCAGGAGATGGTGATGATGAACAGGCCTCATCACTCACCCTGAATTGGTATTAATGCAGCGGCCGGACTGCGGACAAGACTGGCCAGTTTGGTCCACACGAATTGATATTAATGGTTTTCTCTTTCTCTCTTGGCCAAGTCCAAGGAGTTGAGTCCATCTATTTTGTCCGTATTCCGGATTGTGTGGAATGGGAAAACGATGAATACCATTCTAGTCTAGTTCAGTGTATGCGTTATCGCTATTTTATTCATATGATGAGCCTCTTTTATGTCGGATTTAGTTATAAATGGTTAGTAAATTGATTTCGTGATGCCACGTCGACAGTTATTGACCATGATTAATATTTCACACGCCTAACTCGGCAGGTAGGTAATTATATTTATTATCGTTGCTTATAGAACTGTTGATACATCTCAAAAATGCTTTATCGTTCAAATCAATGTATCTATTATTTATTATTATTATTATTATTATTTGTAAATGAAGTGAAATCAATCAATTGATTCAGTTCGATCTAACTGTAAGCTTAACCATAAATCTGATTTGTGCTGCAAGAAGGCTTTTACCGTTGTTAGTTTTAATGGTACAAACAATGTCGTGTTCGGGGAACGTTGTCCTGGGTGGTGAAATATCGGTCCAATTTGGTCGTGGATCGCTGACAGGAATGTATTTGCAACGGCCGAAGTTCATCGTCAAACAAAATCCATTTTATCGCAGCCATTATCGAAGAGGCACAGCCATATCCAGCTAGCTTTGTATGCTAGTTTTTTTTTTTTTTTTATATTTTTTTTTCGGTTTTTGTTTTCCCCAACAATAGTCGTTACCATCGGTTAGTGGAAAAAAAAAAAACAAACTTTGAGCCAATATGTTACAGGGACAATGAACTGTCGAACTTGATGTCAACGAATCAGGATAACAAACGATAGCACAGAGGTAATCAGGAACGGTCCCATCTTACAGGGAAAAGGCGGGAATTGGTGGCGTGTCGTTTTAAGAGAGCGTATGGCCGATCGAAGTCGAGGGCTCCAATTGAGACAGCTGTATCGGGGCCGGTCCTGGCTCATGATGGGACGCGAACCCATTGTTGGTTGGCCCACTAGGGGGTCCAACATATCACGACGCAACTTAAGTCACAATAATGTTGAAAAAAAGCAAAAGCATTTTATCATCGTGGCTACAGAAGTTGGCAGTTGGCAACCAACGGATATTCAATGTAATTCTAAACCACAGTCGGGGGCCAACATTAATCTAAATAATGGCCGTTTTAATGAAAGAGATGTTTGGAGATGTCAGGCTAATACGACAATGTGTGAATGCGATTTTCTGGTCATTTCTCAACGTGGTCGCAGCCCCAAACCGCCAATGGCAACCATCTTCCTCCGGCTATCATTCCCCTCATCGTCTTCATTTCGCTGTCATTGAAGAAGGAAATCTAAAACAATTGCTATAAAACAATAATAAACAAAATAGAAAGAGAAAGAGAATCTTATGTGAATTGATGACATAGCTTAATGTTTGTCGTTCGTTTTAATTATTCAGCGTCAGAATAACTATGGTTGGTGATAAACGGAATTACAGTCGCAAGTCACGAGTGCTACGACAAGTGTTTTTTTCTGTTATCTATGCTAACGAAATGTCGTAATCTCTCGGGTACAGCTGAAAACATTACTACCAACTTGAAAACAAGAACCCCCTTTTTTAATGTCACTGCAATATAATATTACAGTTTTAACGAGATATTTGCATGTCAACGCAACACTGACTGGATAAAAGACGATTTTCTCCTCTACATACACATACATAGATATGTATATGTATATATATATATATAAAAAGAGGGGGTGTTCTTTTCAATAATATGATTGTGACAATAATTTTGGCTAAAGTGGTTGATCCATGTGTGCGTTATTGTGCAATTTTTCTAATAGAACTAGTGAATTATTTCAAGGCACTCCCCAATCTCAGTCACTATCCAATGAATCACAAATAGCAACATAATGACAATCCGGGATAAACACCATCTGATTGAATTCAGACTCCTTGAACCCCTCTCCCTTACACCATACATATATGTATATCATATAAATATAAAGGGTGGTCCTCAAATAAGATGCCGTCAACATCGAAATATTACGATTGCATTAAACTTCCAATAGTTGATTTCAAAATAGTATTGAAGATGATGAGATGATTATTATTTAATAATTCATGTTTAGATGATCTGATTTAAAATTGATTTTTAGTTTTTCAATACAAATTTTATCGATCTAAGGCCCATTCTGTATATAGGGTGATGCACGCACACATCTAAGGACTTTTACACAGGTCGATTCATCGGTACACAATTCCCAACCCTTCAGCTAATGCATCCTGTATGCAGAGCTCGTACAAAGTTACCCTTCTCATTGAATCACGACGACGAGAACGACGGTGTACCGCCCACGAATCTGACAAACATTGAAATTGTGCACAGAATCAGCGCCAACTATCCAACCCGTATTAGCCCATATGGCCAATATAAACGACATTGAATCGTATACATACAAACCTATACATATAGAGAGAAAGTAATTTGTTAAATGCTGTACAGCTGAACGATAGTATATACATTGGTTTTGTTATTGCGGGGTGGATCTATTCAAATGCGCAACGATCCCTTTTAAATAGAACAGCCTTCCAGGACCCAGATGCGACTAGTTTGATAATGAGCTGAATTAACATAATAGAGTTTTTCCAATTTTGACACCATTCAAAATTGATTGGAGCTCGAAATTGTTAAAATGATTGGCAAATTTTGCTAAAATATTTTCTAATTTTCGTTGTCAATCCTGAGTTCTAGTTTGGCTTGAATCAAATAAACAATTGATTCTTATTTAGGTGTCGATTTCCCATCTTTGATTCAGCTAGTTGGACGACAAGAAGTCAATTGGTGTAGACTTTTGGAATTTCTTCGCCATTATTCTAATGTTAAATTGTGTAAACCAGTGGAATTGGAGATAATCAAGAAGGGTTGTAATAATGACGGTATATCCATTAATGCGGCAACATCACAACTGTAGTAATTGTTGTAGCGAATAGGAACGACAGCATTAGCATTTGGTCCATATAGCCCAGGGGATAAGGGTTGAAACCGTCGTAGTGGTGATGTTGGACGCCAACAACACCAACACCAACAACAACAACAACAACAAAAACCAGACATTCACGGACATGCTAATTACATGCTCTCTACATACAGTCTAACAACATCAGCATTAATTCAACTAGCTAACTAAATATAGTACGGCAGTCTGTCTCGTCGCCCCGGGTGTATTATAGCTAATGTAGCCCTACGCTCTCATGGCTTATAGTCGACAAACAACTTGGTCTTGTTGTAATTGTGCCCGCCGAACAACTATGTTCTCCACTCTATATTATATTGTAAGACATAAATTAATATAACTATTTAACAATGTGGCGGCAAAAGGGATTTACTTTACATCGTGTTGAAATTTCCAAAACTAAGCCAGAACACTTTGTTACCAACTAAGAATGTCACCGCTATGAAATCTCACCTGGGGCTTATTCGCTACTAATCTACATTATTACCTCGACTTGTCTGCCCATTAATTAGACAATCAAATTGAATAATTTCAATTCTATTTAAGCAAACAACAAAGAATATTTCTACCATTATTGACCTATTCCAGATGTCTTCGTCTATTTATTAGATTTCTATAGCTCTAGAATTCCCAACAATGATATTCTAGCAGTCTTAATTTTCTACCAAATTTCCCTTTAAAACTAGATGATATATTGGTTTTTATTTATTTAATAATAATGCATTTAGGTAAACGCATAAATCTTCGGTTTATTGTGCACGTTTCCAATTCTCCAAGTTGTTTTCTTTGAGGACCACACGTGATTGTTGTGACCACGCAGAAAATCTATGGCTTTCTTCAATTTCTATTGCATCAATGACTTGTAAGCATCATATCCATATTGAATGTCTGTTTGACATGTTAATCGTTTAGTCTAAAATACAACAACAACAACAACAACAAAAAATATTCCACTTATTTTCCACAAGACTTGCAAATAAACTACAGAGCAATTTACATTTGAAAGCGCGTAAAACTCAAATATCCTCCATTGCCTATTGTCGCCCAACTCCAAGACATTTGTTTACGGGCAATAAACGTAAAAAAGCTGGAAGAAGAAGTGTCGACAATTAAGCTTAACAACAACAGAAACTGGTAGTTGTCGTAGCATTGTATTTTTTCAATGTGAATAAAAGAAATTGTCTTCAATAATGTAGTCCGACAATGCGAGGTGCGAGTGGTCCATGAAATTTGCATGTCCCGACGTCAGTTTTCATCAAATACAGCGACGACAACAAAGAACGGAATTAGCCCCATTTCCATCATTCCACCCTGTATTATACGACGACGCTTCATTATTCTTTTATCCCATATACGCCATTTACCTCACTTCTATTATTATTATTATTATTATTATTATTATTATAGGTAATAATAACAAGACAATTTTATAAAAATTCATTTAAACTTGATTAGTTAATAAAATCGTGATGTGATGATTTAAAACGTTGGAAATTATTTTAGGGTTGATCTTGCCATATAAATAATAGAAAAGTGTAATTATCCCTTTATAAGCGATACAGAACCCTTGTTGTTTTCAAACCATACAAACATGGTGTGGGGAAAAAGGCAACACTATTATATACAAACGTCGACCTATGATTCGCGTAATCTGAGATCATGACTCCCTTATATTCAGCCCTTGTGTCTAGCATATTAATCATTCACTAAGCACACATTCTCTATTATTTATACAACATTGATACGTCGCATGAAGTCAAATATTTCGAAGAGATTATCTCCATTAGTCCTGGGAAACGAGAATAATTCATGATTCCCTATAAAAAACAAAACAAAGCAAAAAACAAAAAGAAATCACTACTGCTATAGATTCGTTCACAACATTTCCAAATATATTTTTGATTGAAATAGATCCAATAGAAGTGATCCTTGAATTGGGTATCATTATTGATATGGAGCGGTATTCAATTCGTTGTGCTCGGATTTCGGTTATTTTAGCGATTTTCTTGTTGATGTGGTGGTTGGGACGACAACGAAAAGGGAGCTTAGATGGATATCTGCAATATGATTCGAATGGAAGTAGCACATTTTCGTAATCCAGACCAAAGTTGTCTCTATCGCATCAGGGGAGCCAACTCTCAAAGTCTATATTCATAATCCACGTTATGATATTTGTTGTTTTGAGTTTTGTTTATAATTTTCAATAGAGAATTTGTTGTTTATCGATTGTTGTTGTGTTGTGTTGAAAGAAAAATTCCCCATTCTGCATAGATTGCGAACGACTGGTTTATTGATTTGACTTGCCTGTACAAACGGATCATAGTGTGATCTACATAATAATAACATCCCTGTGTCCCTTGAGGGCGGGGGAAGCACGAGTCCAGGATTAACTCCAGTGTCCGGACTTATTAATTGAATGCTACGCACGTCCGTTCATCATTGGCTGCCACTTCATTCCAAGTAATACCGGATATACTATACATATATACCTATATATGTATGTATTTGTGTATATGTGTATGGGATATTACTTTATGAGATAACTGGGATCGCTATCTTTTATTATATCAGGCCGTGCCTCAGTTCAGACCACTTAATTGAAATTGAAAATTACGACCTAGTGGTGTTGATTAACACGTCGAGTGGGCTGTTTGTTGACTAGATATGAGACTAGGTTCCCAACATCAGACCGAATTACCCATCATCGTCGACCGCACAACGAATAAAAACTTTACGTGCTGGTTTATCTAATGGACAGTTTATAGCAAAACAACTAACGAGACGACTAGGCACAATCCTACCAACTATTATTTGACTTGAATTTGAGAAGAGAAATTTATGATTCTTATTAAATTAACATTGCTATAGTATTTTGTACGGATAACGTACAACTATAATATTTATAATAAATATTCTAAAATAGATCATTTGCTCTCTCTCTTTCTCTCTCTCTCTCTCTCTCTCTATTCGGGTAACTTGATAGTCGAACTATATATTAAATCAGTTAATTAAACGCTCCACCTACCCACTGGTCCGCCCCAAGGCTCATTACTGTAATGTGCCGACTCCTGGACTTGGGCGGGGCCTTTCAACCCGACCAGAGCTCTTGATGTGTCCATGTCACGCGTCCACTAACGAGTTCCCACTGTCAGCCAATCGCTATTTGATTGTTGAGGTTTGTCCGTTTTTCTGTTGTTGTACATTCAAACTGTATTTTTCCGTTCATCGATTCGAAAAAAAACAATTTCAACAATTAATCACTATAATCAAATACAAAAGGAAATTGGATAAAAGTACATGTTGTTAAAAATTAGATTGATAATACCTAGCACCGGTTGTATAACATTTTGTCGAATTGATTTGAAGCGGCGCCTCCACCATTTTAACGCCGAGTCTTGTTTCCACTCAACTCGTGTGTCCCAGTTGGGTATTGAAAATCAAATTTCATGTCTTTTGTTATACGAAACGCCCTCTTTCAATTCTATTGAATCGTGATTTTCTATATCGATATAAGATTAACGTGTCTTCCTACATCCCTCCATCTTTCTCTTTATCTTGTTTGAAATGTTGTCGATATTACAACGTTTCAAGTTAAAAGATATCAACAATGATTTTTATTAATGTAGTCCAACAACGAATCATGTCGCCGTTTTGTTTCCGAGTTGTATTTCATTATTTACGAGTTAGTTACTCAAGTCAAGTTCAAAAGTGATATAACAAAAGTCGTGTTTATATTATACCGATAACGACATGATTGTTTAGCAATTGTTTATAAAGATCGGTGGGTGGGTGGCACAAAATCGATCCGATTTATACGTACGTATTATAAAATTTTCATCTTTTGTCGAGCCCTTTTTTGTTGGCACCCTTAAATCGTCCTACTATGCTTGACAATAATTAATTCGATTCTATGGTTTGTACCAAATCAACCGTTAAAACAAAAGTTTTATAATTCATTAAGAACAGAAAAATAGCACAGTCCTAATTACTTTCTTAATACTTTCCGAAGATGTCAGATCCAATTTAAATAATAAAACTAAAGACAATAGGGCGTTTCTAGACTGATCGAGCACTTTTCATTTTTAACCAACCGAACCGACAAATAATTAGGAATTCCTTGATTATTTCAACGTAATTGTCTTGGTCTCCGGCTCTTAAGAATGTCATTAGCAATAATGGATGGGACGGTCAGACTGAAACGAAATCGAGTCGTTAACTTTGAATAAATTATTGTTTCCCAATTAGTTCTATCGTTGCGTTTTTCAGTCAATTGACGAAACCAACCACAAAAGGATCAATCGATTTCAATAGAATTTCCCTTTTCACATAGTACTTATATGTTATAGGTATATCTGTACCTACCTATAAATAGATTGTTTAGATTAGATGGTTATTAGTATAATTGGATATATGCTTAGTCATAAATTAAGAAGATACAAGTCTTGACTAAATTTAAATCCGGTGTGTTGTATTCCAACTAATTATTTTTGTGTAGTTACTCTGTAGACGCCAGTGACAACCCATAGATCACTTGGTATAAACCAGAGGGTCATTTATTAGAAACTGACAAGTTATCTTGCATGGTATAATACCCAAGACTATACACCTACTAATTCTCCTTGGAGACATCGGGTTTTGTGTCCTCAATCCTCAATCCGATCCACACTACTACCAAACAATTCGTGATAACTTTTTTATTATATGTAGGTATATATTTGTAGTGTTTGTACTGGAAAAGATGGCATCTTCAACAAGTGTGGGAGGATCTTTGTTTAGAGAATCTCACTTTCAACTATCGATGCCCTCATAAATTAGTATACGATGAAACTCTGCTTTGACTATACATATATAGTTTTTTTGTTTTATCTTAAAAAGCAATAAATATGCCAAATTACTTGACACTTGCTCGATAACCGTTTTATCGCTCACTTTTCAAGTGGCGTCTTTGTTTTATTTTATTTACACTTTGTACTTACAAGTTACAAGTACCCTTTCCCACGCACCTATCGCTTAACAGGTACTCTTTTCCGATTTTATTCAGCGGGAGATAACGGCCAGTCGCTATAAATCCTCCATCTACAATAACAGAAAAATTTCCAATGGAAATAGCAACGACAACAACAATAATTTTTTTATCGCCAAATAGATAGGATATGAGTCTGGATATTGTGGATAACTGGATTTATACATATGTAAATGTCAAATGGTATAATCTAGAGATCTGGATGCAAGAAATAATTATAGCATAATACAACCAAGTTGGTGCTATTGTTTTAAGTTGGTATCGGATGTTGGCACAAAGGTTGGCAATCTGTTTCCGAAACAAATGAATACAAGGCATAAGACAAGCTTAATTAAACCATATATCACTATCAAGTATTTCCTCTTCCAAGTTTTGGATTACCTTGTTAGCTAGATTCAGGATTAATCATTCTAGATTTTTTTTGTGAATTTTTTTTTTTTAAAAGAAATTCATTTTGTATTTTGCTCTACCACACAATTTTAAACAAATCTCTTCAAGATTTATAGTGGTGTTTAAAGTAAATCGTATTCTATTCAACAATATTAACATCATTTGAATTTATTGCTGATAATACAACATCCGAACTGAATTTATATAGGGAATTAATTAATAATATTGTAAT